>JADIOY010000171.1:0-22719 GCA_018344475.1 Xiuguozyma silvatica | reverse complement strand
AAATAGAGTGTTGCTTGGGCCTGTCTTCTGTAGCTGCACGGTCCAACTCCCTCCAACTGGGAACTCCCTTGCTTGCTCCCCATGCCCCTCCATCTTTCTCCGCTGCCTGTTGTCCCCTTGCGCCCAATTTTTTTGTTGCACTTTCCGGCGGCCGGCTGTGCTCGCCTTGGCTGTGCCGCTTCCCTGTCCTGTGTACTGTTTCAGTTGAAAAATTGGCCTGAAAAATGGGGAAGTGAAAAATAGAAATTTCATGCTGGCTGGGACGAGGGAGCTGGGACGAGGGAGCTGGGACGAGGGAGCTGGAACGAAGGGTGGTATGTATTTTAGAAGGAGTATATGGTAGTTCTGTGGGGAGCATACCGGTTTTCAGGGTGGTTAGTAGTATCTAGTAGTGTCTAGCAGTGTCTAGTAGTTTCTAGTAGTTTCTAGTAGTTTCTGTTGGTGTTAGCTGGTAGAAACCCTTGATGTTTTATTCTCTCCATTTTGGACTCAACTATGGAGTCTGAGGAACATAGTATCATAGTTTGAAGAGTATCAGATCGGACCTGTTTTTGCCTGTAAAGGGTAGATATGTGGTCCATTACAGTAGTTTTAGTGTTCTACTCCAACATCGTTGACTCATTATCCCAATACCTGTAATGCTCCTCTCTGCCATGTCTCTCTCTCTGTCGTGCCAAATCCCCAGAGCCCAAAATTCTCGACGCGTCGACCGGCCCAAACTTTCCTCTATTTACACCAACCCTTTCTCCATGGAAGTGATTGATCTCGGGAGCACCAGCGACAGCGAGCCCGTGGTGATCGTCCAGACGGGCCGGAAGCGGGTCGTAGAGTCGCAGCAGGCTGTGGCGATCCCGTCGTCCCCGGCGAAACACCCGCCAAGCCCTCTCAAGCGCCGGCGTTCCGTCATGGAGTCCGAAAACATCGATTCGGAGGGCAGCATCGTGATCCTCAGCGACCCAAAGAGCAGCCCGCGGGTGGTAAGGAAGGCCAGCGAGTTCAGCTCGATCGAGTGGTCCAGCGACGACATCGTCGTCGGTGAGCTGATCGAGATGTCTCCAAAGTCCTCTCACAGGACTCCAAAGACCCCTCACAGGACTCCAAAGACCCCTCACAGGACTCCAAAGACCCCTCAAAGGACGCCAATAGCCGGTCCGTCACCTCTAAGGCTCTACCATGTCAGCTCGCCCTCGCGCCAACCCCTCGCCGAGACAAACGGCCAGTACACGGCAGACCGGCTCCGGCGGTTGCTGTACGAGGCCAAGCGGGACAACCCCAAGATTCTCAACAAGGTGAACGTTGTGTCGCGATCCAAGGCCGACCTGACCGCCCAGATGATCGTCTCGTTCTCACAGACCGTCATGGACGAGCTCAAGGAGATCAACCCGAACTTCACGCAGTTCCTTGCGCCGCTCAACTTCACGACGCACGACGACGAGCACCCCGTCGTGGCGTTCCAGCGTAAAGTGGAGAGCATCTACTACGAACAAAAGGGCACGTTCGTGCCCGTCACACCGCACACGGAGCGCGAGGGCGTTACCGCGGTGTATGCAACGGCCGAGCAGCTCGTGGAGCAGCTCGAAGACGGCACGTTTGGACGGGTCGTCAGGGAGCTGCGCACAAAGTACCCGGCACACAGGCTGGTGGTCTTTTTGAACGGGTTCGACCAGTACATGCAGAAGCTGCGCAAGAGGTTCGACAAGGCGTACGCTGACAAGGTGAGGAATGAGATGGAGGCGCATTCGCAGACGAATTCGTCCAAGTCGAAGTCCAAGTCGAAGTCCAAGTCATCCAACCTGCCCAAGATATCCCCCGACCAGATCGAGGAGGCACTTGTGCACTTGGAGGTCCAACTGGACGTCCACTTCAACCCGATAAACGGCTTGAGGGACCTCGTCGAGTGGCTGAAGAGCCTTGCACACACGGTCTCGAGCAAGTACATAGACTCGCTGCGGCGCAACGTCGACTTCTCGAACATCGGCAAGGTCAAGTCGGGCAAGGACGCCGAGTCGACGTTTCTCGAGATGCTGCAGCAGTTTAAGTACATGACGCCACAGGGCGCCAGCAAGTTTGTGCGCGACACAGACGTGCACACTTTACCGCAGCTGGCCGAGCGGTTGGCAGCGCTGGACGAGGGGGAGAGACTCACTACAACCTCTGGCAAGGCGGCGCTGCGCAAGGACGTCGAGGCCATGATGAAGAGGGTGCTACTGTCGAAGAATGAGGCGGATCTCATGTAATTAATAGTAAAAGGGTATATGTGTGAGTCTATGAATCGATCTATCAGAGGCACTTCTCGAGGGCCTTGCAGTCGTCCTGGTTGACGTCCTCGTTTTTCTCGAGGGAGGCCAGGACGGTTTTCAAGGTGTCCTTTTCGGTGCTGGAAAACACGTAGCCACCGCTGGCCAGCGTCACCAACAGAGCGAGCGACCTGTCGACGAAGTCGACGTTGCTGCTGTCCTTGTCGTTGTCCTTGGCGAGCCTGTCGAGAATGGCGCCAACGACTCCGTTCTTCTCGATCTTGGCGAGCTTCGCCTTGCCCTGAGGCGAAGAGAACGAGCTGTGCTCGACCTCGGTCGACACGAGGGAGTTCAGCAGCGAGAGCGATCTGTTGAGCAACTTCGGCGACGACTTTGGGTCGTTCAGCACCTCTGGCAGGATCTCCCAGCCGCCCTGGCTGTCAAAGAGAGCGTAAGCGTCGACGCTGTGACGGCAGACGTTCGAGAGGGCGTACAGTGCCTTGTTCTGAACAGCAGCGCTCTTGGACGACTTGGCGAGCTGCACGAGCCGCTGGAACGTCTTGGCGTCGCTGCACGACTCGAGGAAGGCCTCCTGGGAGGGTGGGTTGTTCTGGACGGCCGAGCCGATCGTCGAGCAGGCGGCTGCGAGGATCTCGTCGTTGGACGAGTCCAGTTGCGAATTGATCGCTGGCCACAGCTTCATGTTCTTCAGGTTGTTGGCGTTGTCCAAGTTCTCGATGAGCGACTCCATGTTCTCCAGGGCGTTGAGCTTCTGGTCGTCGGTGGAGTCAGGGTTGAGGAGCAGTTCTCCGTCCTCTTTCATCTGAGTAGGGTCGTCCTTTCCGGCAAAGCCGAACAGCTTGGCCAGGGCCTCCTGGTCAGGCGCGCCGGCGCGTGCTCTAGCATCTGGGTTGTCTCCCTGGTTGGCCAGGGACCAGTTCAGCAGTTTTTCCATGGTGTTTGTGTCTACTTAGAAAAAGGGTGTGATGTAAGAAGGGAGAGAAAAATCGGTGGGATTCCAGAAATTTATATAGTGAAAAAAAAAAGTCCAAGTAGATTTTCACTGTTAAGTTAGGTAGTTTTTATAGCATGGACGCCATCGCTGACAGGGCTTTTGTAGAGAAGCAGGCGGGCGGGGCGCACCGGGTGGTCGACGAGATGCCGTCGCTGCTGAGCGTGATCCTGGATGTGAACCCGCTCGAGTGGCAGAAACTGATAGAGGGCCGGCCAGCGCAGGAGGGACAAGAGGCCGTTGCTGGCATTGAGTTCAGGCAGGTTGCCGAGGCGGTGCTGGTGATGCTGAACTCGCACATGGCGCTGAACAGCGGCAACAAGGTGGCACTGTACTTGGCGAATTCGTTCTCGCACGGGGCGGAGCTGGTCTTCCCTGCGTTCAACAAGGACGGCACGAAGGGTGTCGCCAAGGAGAGCAGCGGGAAGATCAAGAGCAAGGGGATCTACCGGCAGTTCCGGATCATCGACGAGACGGTCGTGCAGAGGCTGGAGGCGATCGTGCAGAGCGAGCCGGAGAGACTGAAGAAGCTCGTCTCTGATGACAGCCACATCAAGGGCACGCTGAGCGGGGCGCTCTCGCAGGCGCTGTGCTACATCAACCGGATGCAGAACTCCGAAGAGATGTCAGGGCTGAAAGCGCGGATCCTCTGCGTCAGCGTCTCGGACGACAAGACGCTGCCGTACGTGTCGATTATGAACTCGATCTTTGCGGCGCAGAAGCGGAAGGTGTCCGTGGACGTGTGCAAGCTGGGCCCAGCGTCGACATTCCTGCAGCAGGCTGCAGACGCCACGAACGGCGTGTACATCACGATCAAGCACCCGGAGGGGCTTGTGCAGTACCTCTCGACGGCGCTCTTTATAGAACCGATGCTGCGGCCGATCGTGGTGCTGCCGACGAACACGTCGATCGACTTCCGGGCCTCGTGCTTCATCACCAACCAGGTGGTCGACGTCGGCTACGTGTGCTCGGTGTGCCTGTGCATTTTGAGCGTCATCCCGGACGACGAGAAGTGCCCGACTTGCCACAGCAAGTTCGACCACGGGCTGATCCAGAAGCTGAAGCGGAAGCCGCGGGTTCTGCCACTGAAGGGCAAGAAGCGGAAGGCATCTGCGTAGACAGGTGGAGGGGAGAGAGGGTTTGGATTTATACTTTACTATACAGCAGTTTACTTAATTCACTTTAGGCAGTGGCAGCGGTAGTGGCAGCGGCAGTGGCAGCGGCAGTGACGGCAGTGGCAGCGGTCTCGACGGCCTTGGCGACCTTGGCGGGTCTAGGGACAGTAGGGAAGATGAGGTCCATGTAGCTCATGATGACGGCCATGACGGCGAGGCCGACCTTCATGATTGGGCTCTGGGCCTGCGACTCGTCGTTCGGGTCCTTGATCTCGGGCTCGTTGAGGTACGACTGGACGGCCATAAACAGGGAGGACCAGGCGAGCGGCTTGTTTCTCATGAACATGGCGACCATCGGCATGTTGCTGGCGGCGAAGCTGGTGGCGGCGAGGTTGTTTTTGACGGGGACGTGCACGTACGGCACGCAGTTCTCTGCCCTCTTGAGGTCCTTACCCATGGTGACAAATGTGCTGTAATAGATTGGAGGTTGAATTTTTCAGCGATAAGTGCCTCGAGAATTGGCTGGGAGTTGGCTCGGCAAGAAATTGGCTGGAAATTGGCTGAAATCGGCCGGAAAATCGCCTTGAAGACAGCCCCAATTTTTCAGGCCCATCCACACTAAACGCAAGGATGTGTAGAGAGCATCGGTAGGGAGAGGTACGGCGTTAAAGTGTTATTCCACGTCAATCAGTTGAAGCAAGACCAAACGACACCCCTAACACGCCCTGTAGATAACACCACTTCCACACCCCTTCCACACCCCTTCCATTGGAGTCCTCAATTGCGTCCAGATTTCCAGATTCCATATCCATTCTTCGACTGCCAAGACTTACGTAGCTAGGGGGGGGGTACGAGGGGCAGGGCAGGGCAGGATAGGCAGGCTGTTCGGAGCAGGGCAGGCAGGCGGTTCGGAGCAGGGCTGGAGAAGGTTAGAAGAGCTGATTGGTACTGGTGATCCACAATTGACACTCTCGAGTCCATTCAGCCTTGCCCGGTGGGCAGCCTTTGCATTCCTGGCTTCACTACATTGGCTGGTGCTGGTACTGCCCGCACCCCGCTCCCCTCCCCTCCCTCGCTTCCCCGCCTCTGCTGATTTAAAAATTTTCGCGTCGGGTGGACCCTCCGAGACCTTGAGGTGAGGCTCTGGGGGCCTCGGAAAAAAAAAGGTATGGAACGAGCTCATATTTTTACCCCTCAAAACTCCCTTTAACTCCCTTTTTCCAACCCTTTTTTGTTCACACAACTCCTCTCTTTTACAATGAGCACCCGACCACGGTCCAGCTCAGGCAAAGGCCCCCGTCCAGGCAGTTCCAGCTCGGCGGGCACGCGTCCAGGTAGTGCCCTTCGGCCCGGATTCCGTCCTGACAAGCATGCGAAGAAGCCCCAGAGCGCCCAGGCTACTCAGATCGCCGAAGGTCCGGCCTACGTCGCCAAGCTCTGCGCCCGCCGCCCGATCCACTTCATCGTGCTGACGCTGCTGCTCGCCTCTCTCGCCTACCTCGGCCTCTTCGACAACTACCTGTCGCAGGGCTCGCTCACCGACGCCAGCTCGGCCACGTTCTACAACTCCCCTGCTACCAATGGCGCGAGCTGGGATTTCGTCAGCAATGCCACCCAGTTCGAGCAGCTCACCGCTGGCTTGCAGCGCACCGCCGGCTCGGGTTCGGGCTCGTCGCAGGCCCACGCCACCAACCTCTCTGCTCCAGGCTCGTTCTCTGATCTCTCCTTCAACTCCACCCCTCACTGGTCCCTGACCCCGATCGTCTTCAAAGCCAACCAGCTCGACCCGGTCTACCCTAACTGCTCGACGCTCATCGACTCCGCCGACGGCGGCAGCGGTGGTTCCGCTCAGGAGAAGTACTTCCTCACCAAGTTCCCCGGCAACCTGCCAGAGTCGTTCACAGCTCCAAACGGCGACGTCTACAAAGTGAGGGCCTCCAGCAGATTCGGCCGCTACTACGAGAACGTCAAGAACCTCTCGCGCACCCTCAAGAATGCCGCCGAAGGTGCCGAGCCGTTCGACTTCTTCCTGATCGCCCTGGCCTACGCCGCCATGGCTTTCACCATCGCACAGCTCTTTTACCAGATGCGCGCCTCGGGCTCCAACTTTTGGCTCGCCTTTGGCTCGCTGCTCTCCTCGTTCGTCTCCTTCATCTTTGCGTTGGCCTTCACCACCCAGGTCCTCCACATCGACATCTCCCCGTCGTCGATCACAGAGGGCATGCCGTTCCTTGGCGCCGCCCTTGGTTTCAGCCACAAGATCACCTACACTCTGCCCGCCATCGAGTCGATCGAGGAGCACCCTGACGACAACATCAGCGACACCATCGAGGACGTCGTCAAGAACAAGACCGGCTGGCCGCTCATCAAGCAGCAGCTATCGCTCGCCGGCGCCTTCCTGATCGCTGCTGCCCTCGTCAACAACATGACCGCACTTCGAAACTTCTGCATCTTGGTCTCAGTCCTGATGGTCTCCGACCTGATCGGCACCTTTTCTTTCTACTCGGCCGTCATCTCCCTCAAGGCCCAGATCCAGACGGTCCACCGCCAGATCCAGATGAGCCAGCAGCTCGAGGACGAAGGTGTCAGCAGAGAGACCGCCCTCTCCGTTGCCAGGAAGGACATCCGTTCGCAGTCCAAGTACGAGCTCTTCTCCCACGACAAGTCCGTCGTCGGTTTCAAAGTCGCCATGGCCGTTGGCCTTGTCGCACTCCAGCTGCTTGCTCTCGCGACCTCCTGGCTCTACGACGACTACTCCGACTACCAGCCCTCCGAGACTCTCATCAAGTACGCCTCCGGCGAGCTCAGCTCTGGTATCACGAGCAAGATTCCTCTGGGTGTCGACGGTACTTTGGTCACTCTGATGAGCGCCAAGATCTACCGCCGTGTCACCTGGCTCACCACCGCCGAGGATGCAATCTTCGACACTGTCACTCAAGTCTCCCGGTCGATCAGGGACCCTTACGTCAGTAAGATGCTCTTTGTTGTCGCCGGTATCTCGGTCGCCATCAACATCTACCTGCTTAATGTTGCGCGCGAGCACCTGCGCTCCGAGAAGTACAAGGCTCCATCCCAGAACAAGTTATTCTCCTCCTCTTCCTCCTCCTCGAAGAAGCTCCCTCACACTCCACGTTCCACCTCCTCCGGCACCTTCAGCACCCCAAGCTCCCCTAGAAAGAAGGTCTCCTCTCCACAGAAGGCCCCAACGCCTATTGCCGCCGCTGTTGCCAAAGAGGCTTCGGTGGTTGCTTCTGACGCCACCACCCCAACCACCATCGGCGCCGTTCCCTCCCTCGAGAACATCAAGGACGTTGAGATCCTTGACGAGAGTACCTCCTCACTATCCACCGCCCCGACGAACGACACTGTCCGCCCACTTGCTGAGCTTGTCGACGTCATGAAGGCAGGAAACTTGAAGGAGTGCAACGACACTGAAGTCGTCGAGCTCTGTGCCCAAGGTAAGCTCCCATTGTATGCCCTGGAGAAGCAGCTCGAAGACGCTACCCGTGCCGTTATTGTGCGTCGCCGCGTCATTGCCGACCTCGCCAATGCCCCAGTCCTCGAGACCGACCGTCTCCCATACGAGCACTACGACTATGAGAGAGTCTACGGTGCCTGCTGCGAGAACGTCGTCGGATACATGCCTCTGCCAGTCGGAGTTGCTGGTCCGCTCATTATTGACGGCATTCCATACCACATTCCTATGGCCACGACCGAGGGATGCCTTGTTGCCTCGACGATGCGTGGATGCAAGGCCCTCAATGCCGGTGGCGGTGTGCAGACGGTGCTCACGAGCGACGGTATGACTCGTGGCCCATGCGTGCGGTTCCCAACCTTGAGCCGTGCCGGTGCCTGCAAGATGTACCTTGACTCCGAGGACGGACAGAAGGCCGTCAAGAACGCCTTCAACTCCACCTCGCGCTTTGCCCGGCTGCAGCACGTTAAGACCGCCATGGCTGGCACCCTGTTGTTCATCCGATTCAAGACGACCACGGGTGATGCCATGGGCATGAACATGATCTCCAAGGGCTGCGAGAAAGCCCTCAACTTCATGCAGGAGAAGGCTGGCTTCGAAGACATGGACGTCATCTCGCTGTCCGGCAACTACTGCACGGACAAGAAGCCTGCTGCCATCAACTGGATCGAAGGTAGAGGCAAGAGTGTGGTTGCATGCTCGATCGTCCCTGCCGCCGTTGTCACCAAGGTGTTGAAGAGTGACGTCGATGCTCTGATCCAGCTCAACATCGACAAGAACCTCGTCGGTTCTGCCATGGCCGGCAGTGTGGGTGGAAACAACGCCCAGGCTGCAAACCTGGTGACTGCTGTGTACTTGGCGACCGGCCAGGACCCTGCCCAGAACGTCGAGTCTTCGAACTGTATTACACTGATGGAGAAGACCAAGACGGGCGACCTCCAGATCAGCGTCTCGATGCCATCCATTGAGGTGGGCACCATCGGCGGCGGCACGATCCTGGAGGCCCAGGGTGCCATGCTCGACCTCCTGGGAGTTCGCGGCCCACACCCAACCCAACCGGGCGCCAACGCCCAGCAGCTCGCCAAAGTCGTGGCCTCTGCCGTTCTGGCCGCCGAGCTGTCGCTGTGCTCTGCGCTGGCTGCAGGTCACCTTGTGAGATCGCACATGCAGCACAACCGTAAGCCTAAGCCTGCCGCCACGATTGCTGCTGCTCCAGCTACAACTCCAGCTCCAGCTGCACCAGGTGCGTCTGCTGCGTCTGCTCCCTCTGCCGCTGCCGCTGCTCCCGCCCCGGCCAAGGCCGATGGTAAGGCGAACGGCAAGGCAGATGCAGCCGATGTCCAGCGTCTTCAGCAGGGCTCCAAGATCTGCATCCGTTCGTAATCGATCTTTGCATTAATGATAAAAGCTAATTTATTTCTACAGTATACAGCCTTGGATTAGATTAGCCTTGCACTTTTCCCCGCACTTCTCTGCCTCTCCGAAGCAAAAAACAAACATGGACAGTGCGATTCCCGGGCCGCGAGCTGCACCGAGCAAGCAAGCTAGCTAGCTGCAGGGTGAAATAATAGAGAGCCGAGGAGGCACATCACGTAAATTATAAGCAGCGCGAATTGACAGTTGCAGTTGCAGAGAGGCATCTATCTAATCGAGGGTCTCAACTGTTTCTTCTTTAGATCTGTAAGTGTATTATTATTGGTTTTAAGATGACGCTCGAGCCTAGCGACTACGACGGAACGACCTTGGGCCTGAGCGGCCGGATTCTGAGCTGCGTGACTCAATTGCCGTCGCAGATCTACCGCGGCAGCAAAGGTTGGGACGTCAAGCACCTCCGAGGCTCTTCGGCATTGTACGCCGCCAATGGCTTCCTCACGGAAGATACACAGTGGGAGAATCACATGATTGGCTGGACGGGCGAGCTGTTTGAAGAGGACGCTGCGGTGGCAAGAAACATCCCGTCCTCGCAGCGTATCGAGAACGATCCGCTCTACCTCTCTGAGGAGGACAAGGAGAAGGTGACCGGGCTGATGCGGGAGAAGACCGGCACTCCGAACGTGCACCCTGTGTGGCTGCTGCGGAAGGACCAGGACCGGTGGCGCAAGTACGCAGAGAACGTTATCTGGCCCACCTTCCACTACATGCTGACCGAACCGAGCGAGCCCAGCGACGAGGCCCAGTGGTGGTACGACTACGTCAAGTTCAACGAGGCCTATGCCTCCGTCATCAAAGATATCTACAAGCCGGGCGACGTGATCTGGATCCACGACTACTACCTGCTGCTTCTGCCACAGATTCTCCGGATGCATTTCCCGGACGCTTACATCTGCCACTTCCTGCACGTTCCGTTCCCCTCCTCGGAGTACTTCCGGTGCCTCGCCAAGCGCAAGATCCTGCTCGACGGCATGCTCGGTGCCAACCAGATGGGTTTCCAGAGCTACTCCTTCTCGCGGCACTTTTTGTCGTGTGCCGCACGCTTGCTCGGCTACCCAGTGACTCCAACGTCCGTCTTTGTGCACTCGCAACAGGTGCGGGTCGACACGTGCCCACTGGGCATCGACGTCAACGCTCTCATAAGAGATGCGTTCACACCAGACGTCGACACTAAAGTCGACGACCTCAGAAGACTGACCGGTGGTAGACGCGTCATCATCGGCAGAGACCGTCTCGACACCGTGCGCGGCGTCGAGCAGAAGCTACGCGCCTACGACCAGTTCCTTCAGCTGTACCCGGAGTGGGTCGGTCACGTTGTGCTCGTGCAGGTCTCGTTTACTCCATCCTACCACAGCGTGAAACTCTCCCAGAAGGTCGGCGAGCTCGTCACTAAGATCAACGGCAAGTATGCCACCTTAAACTACACTCCCGTGATGCACTACAACATGCGCATCCCTAAAGACGAGTACTACTCGCTGCTGCGCGGTGCCGACCTCTGTCTCGTCACGTCCGTGCGTGACGGAATGAATACCACTGCCTTGGAGTACTGCATCTGCCAGAAGAAGCAGTGTTCTCCCTTAGTCGTCTCCGAATTCTCCGGTGCCTGCTCGGTGATCCAAGACGCCATTCAGATCAACCCGTGGGATACCGTCGGAACGGCCCGTGCCATCAACGAAGGTCTTGTAATGCCACAGGATGTTCGTCAGGCCACTGAAGAGAAGCTCTACAATACCGTCAGCCGCCACACCGTCCAGGACTGGACATGCTCCGTCTTGAAGTCGCTTCTCGACTTTCTTGCTCCGCTCCAGGTCCGCCAAGGTACCCCGTACCTCAACAAGCCTTACCTGCTGAAAGATTACGAGGCCGCACAGCGCAGACTGTTCCTGTTCGACTACGATGGAACGCTGACGCCGATTGTGCGCGACCCCGATGCAGCCATCCCGTCTGCCCGCTTGATGAACCACCTGAGGGACCTCTCGGCTAACCCAAACAACACCATCTGGATCATCTCTGGCCGCGACCAGGCGTTCCTGACCAAGTGGTTTGCAAACAGCGTTCCCAAGGTGGGACTCTCTGCCGAGCACGGCTGCTTCTTGAAACCACCGGGAGAAACCGTGTGGACGAACCTCGCTGCCAAGTGCGACATGGGCTGGCAGAAGGAGACCGACGACATCATGGACAGTTATTGTGAGCGGACGCCGGGTTCGTTCATCGAGAAGAAGAAGGTCGCCGTCACGTGGCACTACAGAAAGTCTGACCCGGAGCTCGGCGCCTACCAGGCCAACGAGCTCAGAAAGGAGCTCAACGACAAGCTCGCCTCTAGGTACGAAATCGAGGTGATGCCGGGAAAGGCCAACATCGAGGTGCGTCCGAAGTTTGTGAACAAGGGTGAGATCGTGCGCCGGCTCGTGCTCTGCAAGGACCCAGTGAGCCAGGCGCCTCGCGATCACAGCGAGTGTCCAGACTTTGTTCTCTGCTTGGGCGATGATACCACCGACGAGGACATGTTCCGTACGCTGAACGGTATCGAAGGCGACTGGCCCGCCTCTGGATACAAACCGAACAGTACCGGCGACTACGGCATTTTCCCAGTCACTGTCGGCCCGGCCAACAAGAAGACCGTTGCCAAGGCCTACCTTGCGGACCCATCGCAGGTGCTCGATACATTGGGACTCCTGTTGGGACAGGTGTCGCTGTTCGACACGGCCGGCACAGTCGAGCTCGATGATAGAGGCCACCTGAAGGACTCTAAGAGTGCACAGGAGAGCGCCGAGAACAGGAAGAAGTACACGGATCGTCGGAGATCACCGGTACTGAGACCGGTCGACCCGCCGACCAAGCGAACCACCGGGAAGGACCATTCCAGTCAGAACTGACCTAGCCACCCATCTCTCACTCTATAGTCACCAAAAATACACTCGATCCAATTACATAACGGTCACTAATCGCCTCGACCCGGCGCTCCGGTTTTCTGCATGCTATCGGCGTTCTCCGATAATGGAAAGAAAGTGCCCTCAATCAAGCACCCGCACCGGCACGCGTGCGGCTGTGCATATTTTTCAGAATCCAAGCACTTTTTTTTTGACCCCCCCCACCCCGCACACACTGTGGGCTTGCCGCAGGCAGTAAATCTGCACCCAGAATGCACCCAGATTCTTTTCCCATAGTCTGCCGAAAGAAATGAGCTATCCCTTCGACGCAAGCGGGCGAGATCCGTCCACTGAGTCGCTGCATAGTTCGCGAGGAGGTACCCGTACGCCCACGCTTTTCCCGGGCAGCACGGGCCAGACCTCTGAGGAGACTCCGCTTGGCACTGGAAGTAGTCCATACTATGGAAATAGCAAGAAGCACGCAAACGCCAACGAGTGGGACGAGAGAGACATGGACCATTATCGGCGGTACGGATCCAGCGTGGGGTCATTCAGCGACCGCAACCCGTTCCTGTCCTCGCGGCACCACTCGCTCACCGAGAGTATCGCCAATAGTGTTATCTCGTTCTCCAATCAGGCGTGGGCCGAAATGAGAAGACGCCGGTTTCTGTCGGTGTGCATCTTCAGTTTGCTGGTACTCGTCATCATGCAGGTTCTGTTCATGCCACGCACGTCGCTTGATAGAGATCTGCGCCGGTTGCATGGCGAGTATCTGACCTTCGACGACGCCACGCGGCTATACCTCACCCACCTGACGATGAAGAACAACGTTGAGGAGTACATCGAGTTCCACGAGGACGAGCTGCACATGCCGGGCGACAACTACGAGGCAACGGTTGACATGCTCAAAGATTTCAAGTTCAAGACGACTGCAGAGAAGTACGAGACGTGGCTGTCGAGACCGACCGACACTTACCTCCGGCTCTACTCGCCCACGAACGAGCTCGTTTACGAGGCCAACCTGAAGGAGTCCGAACTGTTCTCCTTCTACCCCTACTCTGCCAGCGGCGAGGCCCAGGCAGAGTATCTGTTCGCCAACTACGCTCGCGAAGAGGACTTCCAGACCATGAGCGATGCGGGCGTCACCGCCAATGGCAAGATTCTTATCATCCGGAATGGCAAGATCCACCCTTCGATCCAGGTTCACAACGCCGAGCAGCAAGGGGCCAAGGCTGTCGTTATCTACTCGGACCCATGGGACGACGGCAAGTTCAGATCGTCTCAAGGATACAAGGAGTTCCCAGAAGGTCCAGCGAGAAACTCGCATGCCATCCAGAAGGAGACGCTGAACCGCATCCTGGAGCAACCGGGCGACCCCACGACACCAGGCTGGTCGTCGACGCTCTTTGCCAAACGGATCCACCCAGAAACGATCCCCAAAATCCCCGCCATTCCGATCAGCTACTCGGCTGTCAAACCTATCCTCGAAGCACTGGATGCGGGTCCAGTCCTGGGATGGGAAGGCGATGACGGCAACTTCACTTATACTCCAGGCGTGACCAAATCTACTTTGCAACTGGGCAACCGTGTGCAGTTCAAGATCAAGCCGATCTATAACATCGTCACCAAGATCCCTGGCGTCATCGCCGACGAGGAGATCATTGTCGGGGCTTCGCGTGACGTTGTTGGCGGAATCGGCGGAGCCTCGAGCGGATTCGCCTCTTTAATGGAGATGGCACGTGGATTCAACGAGCTTGCAAAGAAAGGTTGGAAGCCGCTGCGGACGATCAAACTGATCTCATGGGATGGAACCACCTACGGTATGCTTGGATCCACGGAGTTTGGTGAGTTCTATGCCAACCGGCTCAACAAGAACGCCATCGTCTACATCAACTTGGACGGATCCAAAGGATCAAACTTCTTGCTGGAGTCGAACCCAATCTACAACACGCTCCTCACGAGCAGCATGAAGCAGATCATGTGGGACGAGGAGTCCACGTTGTACCACCACTACCGTGCCCAACAGGGGAAGCCTGATATCAGCATCCCGCTCATCTCGCAGAGGATTGGCGACTACTCGGTCTTCCAGTCCCACCTGGGTATCCCCTCTGTCAACGTGGGATTCTCGAACGACAAGGAGACCGATCCTGTGCCGTACGAGAACTCGAAGTTCGACTCTCTCGAGTGGGTGCAGATGTGGGACGAGGACATGCACAAGCACAGCATTGTTGCCCAGTTCGCTGGCTTCTTTGTTCTGCAACTCTCCGAGAAGGAGATCATCCACATCCGGTCAAGGGACTACCTGAATACCATCAGTGATCGGTTCGAGAAGCTGGCCTCGATTGTGCCCGAGAGTTGGCAGAATAGGAGGGTCATGATGGACCCGAAGAAGAACACCTACGACAACCCGACGGTCAACAAGGAGATCGACAACATCCGGGCCAAGTTTACCGCATTGCAAAACGTCACTGCCAACTTTGACGCTAGCCTCGAAAAGCTCCAGACGGAGATCCTCCAGGACTACCCGTGGTTCAAGCTGTACGTTAAGATTGGCATTGCGATCCGGATCAAGTTTGCCTCGATCAAGATCAGGTCCCTCGACAAGCTGTTCATCGCCGACCCGGCCTTTACGAACTCCGACATGGACGAGTACAAGGACGGCCTGCTCCGGGGCCGTAAATGGTTCCAACACCTGATCTTTGCCCCGGATTCAAAGACGGGCACTACGCTGGAGCTGCTCCCTGGAATCACCGAGGGCGTCATGGATAAAGAGATCGACATCTTTACCAGAAACCTCGCTGCCCTCGATATCGCACTTGGCCGCATTTATAAAAAGCTCAAGTAGGCTTCACCGAGGCCTCAACCAAGTGGGCCCCACCCTCAAATACCATATACATACACTTTTACTAGTGCTTTTTTTTTCTCGCCGTCTGATTGCCCCGCATTTTTGCCCCAGCTTTTCAGTGCGCACCTGGAAGGTGAAAAATTTCTTCCCACAGCGTAACCTCTTTATAAAAGAACCAGACAACCAACCGACACAATGTTCGCCTTCAAGAGATCCTTCTCCACCACCCGTGCCGCCCTCTCTACCGTGTACTTCGACGTCACTATTGGCGGCAAGCCACAGCCTAGAATCGTCATGGAGCTCTTCGACAAGGAGCTGCCAAAGACCTCCGAGAACTTCAGAGCTCTCTGCACTGGCGAGAAGGGCTTCGGCTATAAGGACTCTATCTTCCACAGAGTGATCCCGCAGTTCATGCTGCAGGGTGGTGATATCACTCACTTCAACGGATACGGCGGCAAGTCGATCTACGGCAACAAGTTCGAGGACGAGGGCTTCCCATTCAAGCACACCAAGCCTGGTATGCTCTCGATGGCCAACGCCGGTCCAAACACCAACGGCTCGCAGTTCTTCATCACGACTGTCCCATGCCCTTGGCTCGACGGCCACCACGTCGTCTTCGGTGAGGTCACCGATGGACTCGACACCGTCAAGAACATCGAGAAGGTCGGTTCTCCAAGCGGTAAGCCAAGAGAGGAGGTCAAGGTCGTTGACTCCGGTGAGATCAAGGAGGAGAACTAAGCAACCCCGTACCTCTACGCTCACACCATCCTATATATATATATATTTATGAAGTGAAAAATGTGTTCTATCTATTGAATTCCTTTATCGGTTCAAATCCGTACGGTACAGTATAGTATATACAGGGCATCTATATATGTATCATTTATGCAGTTTGCAGTTAGTGCGAGCTTTTTTAGCCCGAGCTGACAGGTGGGACAACGACCACCTCGTCGCCGTCGTTTAATGTGACCCCCTTACCGGGCTCTGGGCTCTCCCGATCCAGCGTCAGGTACTCCTCGTTGAGAGCGAGCCCACAAGATTTGAGGAGGAAATCGTAGAACTCGCCACCGTAAGCCGCCTTAATCAGCCCCAACAGCTCGGCAAGGTTACCCCGCGAGAGCTCGAACTGCTCCTCGGATTTCCCGTCTGTGTATCTTTTGGCCGGACCGAAGTACTCCACAGACACGGCGACCATAACAGCTGACGGATATCTTAAGCACCTCGAAATACGGCGGGAAAAATTTCGGCTCAGCATTTCCCCGGGTTTTCCACCCCCCCCCCACAGTAACCGGGCGGAGGACGCACTAACTGGAGCGGTGAAAGGCCCCAAAGGAGAAAAGTGCAGGGGGTGCTGGACGGGGAATTTCCGATGGACACATGTGTAAAAGTGAGGAACGTGGGACAGAAAAGGGCTCTCGGGCCTGCATCATCCCGGTGCATGTGATGCCGGACGACAATCTCCAGTTATTGCGGGCATCTGAATCAGGGCCCCACGCAATTGTACACTGGCCCGCCTTCGGATCTGTGCGTCCGACAACAGCCCGACATCTCGCCAGTACTAAAAAGAAAAGAGCCGCAGGATATATATAATAATAATTCACACCCCCTGTTTTCAGAAACAACCACAACACATCAGCGAAGTAGAGCACCCGAAACCCAATTCAATACACCAATGTCACTTCAAGCTCAATTCGCTGCCAACATGACAAGAATGTTCCCTAGCGGGGCACCTGTCAGTGCGGCCATTGCTCTGACTGGAGGTGTCGATTCGATGGCCCTCGTGTCGCTGCTTAAAGACTACGGCATAAGGATCAAGGCCCTAACGGTCGACATCGGCCACAAGGAGGACAGCCACAAAGAGGCTGCCCAAGTCCACGAGATGCTCGAGAGCGAGGGAATCGAGCACCACATTCTGCCTGTCGGTGCCCGCCGGGACGTCCCACAGGTTGCACACGAACTACGCTACAGGGCTCTCATGAGCGAGTGCGAAAAGCTCGGCTGCAACTACATCTTTATGGGCCACAACCGTGACGACATGCTTGAGACGCTCATGAAGAGACTTCACGAGAACGAGTCGATGTTTAACATGCGCGCCATGAAGCCACTCTCGACTTACCCAGTCCTGTCCCCGGATCTTGCCCAGCTGTTCATTGCCCGGCCACTGCTGACCGCCTCGAAGGCCGACATCCTGGAGTACTGCAAGGATAAGGATGTTCCTTGGTTCGAGGAGCCAACTAGCCTCATGCTCGAGCTCACTAAAAAGAACCACCTCTACAGAGATCTGCTGAACAGCGACGGGACTCCGAAGGTTCTGCAGAAGCAAGCTCTGCAGGACTCCTTGGAGAAAGTCGAGTACTGGAACACGAAGATGGACCAGGACGTCAAAGCGATCGACTCCCAAGTGAAGTGGAGCATCGATCCGACAACTCTGTCATTCAGCTCCTTGATCAGCAACGAGACGCTGAAGGACTACGGAGTGCTTCCGCTCACCAGATGGCTGTTCCTGAGATTGTACCAGTTGAGCCCAACGGCTGGCTACACGGAGAAGTTTACCACGTTCGATAACAAGTACAGCTCTGTGTCTCTCATCCCAGAGGGCGACCCTCACTCGCTTGTCGAGGACATCGTTACTGGAAAGAAGCCAAGCGAGTTCGAGTTGCTTGGCCTGAAGTTCCAGTTCAAGACCGGACCGGACGGCCTCTCTCTGACTGCATTCAGAGCCCCTTCGACCGATCTCACCGGATTCCCAGTTGTCGATGTCAGAATCAAATCGGGAGAGTCCCCTTGGGTTCTCTTCGACAACAGAGTCTACATCAAGCTGACGGGTGCTGACGCTCTCTATAGAGTGGAGAACTACAGCATCGTTCACAAGGAGGGTGTTGTGAGGTCTCTTGAGAGCAGACCTGACCTCAACGCCTCTGAGATCCTCGAAAAACTCCAGTACAACATCCCCGTGTTGCTGACGGAGGACGACCAGGTCGCTGGAATTCCAACGCTTGGAATCAGCTTCTCAGACTGCAACATGGAGGTTAAGCTCAAGGACTCGCTCCTTGAAAAGAGCGTATGAACACGCAGCTTCACTTTCCTATACATACATCCATACATACAAAAGCTAACGCCGCCCCTAATGAACTCCTACTAATGAAACTCGTTTTGTAGTGGTGCGTTTTACTAAGATGGTTCTCTCCGGAAATCCTTGTTTTCATGCAGTTGTTGTGACACCGCGTGTGAGGCCGTGAAGAACGACCCTTGCAACTGCCCCAGCTTCTTGATCTGTCCGTTCTGGTAAGACGTTTGCTTGCTGAGCTCTTTCATCTTGGAAAGGTTCTGTTTGAGCTTCTTGAGCTCACTGTGGAGTCTGACGATCTGCTCCTCTGACATACCTTCCTAAAGAAGAAATCGTCTCTAGGCCCAAAAGGCTGAAAAATGAAGTGAAAAAAAAAAGCGGGGGGTGAAGTTGATCCATCTCATCTGCATGCTCACTTGATTATGTCTCTGCAGGCACAGTTCCTCAAGAACATGGAACGGATGTTCCCTAGGGGTCCTCCGAAGACTGCAGCCGTCGCACTCTCTGGGGGTGCGGATTCTATGGCTCTCGTCTCGTTATTGAAGAACTATGGCACAAATGTGCATGCGTTCACAGTCGACCACGGCCTTAGAGCCGAGAGCCGTGAGGAGGCCGCCGCTGTCCACAAGCTCATGCAGAATGACAACATCGACCACCACGTACTGTACCTAGAAGATATTGGCCAAAAGATTAACCGAAAGCAGATAGAGCTCTCAGCAAGAGAACTTCGCTACAAGCTGATGATGATCGCTTGCGAAATGTACCAGTGCAAGTACATTTTCATGGGTCATCACAGGGATGACATGCTCGAGACGTTTCTGATGAGACTGCAATCGAGTTCCTCAATGTTCGGACTCAGGGCAATGCTCCCACTGTCGCTGTATCCAGTGGAGTCGCCAAAGGTCGACAACCTCACCATTGCCCGGCCTTTGCTGAACTCGTGCAAGGATGAGATCATCGAGTACTGCAAGGAGCGAGGAGTGCAGTGGTTTGAGGACCCGACGAACTCGGATACAACTCTCACCAGACGCAACTACTACAGAAAATTGCTTGCCGACCAAAGCGGGTCGACCCCCGAGTTGCTACAGAAGCCGGCGGTCCAGGAGTCGTTGGACGGTGTCCTGAAGTGGAACGACGAGATGGACCGCCAAATAGCCCTCATCGATCAGCAGTTGCGTTGGGAGATTTCGTCAGAGACACTCTGCTTCGAGGCTGACTTCACCCCGTCAATTCTGAAGAGGTTTGACACCCTGGCGCTCTCTCGCTGGCTCTACCTTCGCCTGTTCCAAATCAGCCCATCTCCAAAGTTCCACAACCACTTCTCCCGTGTGGACAACAAATACAGCGCAGTCGTTCCCTCTCCGAAGAAGTCGCTCCACTCGCTCGTCGAGGACATTGTGAAGGGAGAGAAGCCCGAGAAGTTTACACTGCTGGACTTACAGTTCCATTGCACGATTAAGGGGGATGGGTTCTTCATTCGTGCTTACAGACAGCCCGAAACCAAAAAGCAGCAGCGGGGGATCACTGTTGAAATCAGAGATGGCTTCTCGCAGTGGGTACCGTTTGACAACCGGATCTACCTCAAATTCCAGGGTCCAGACGGCAAGTACACCTTGGTGAATTACCGTCCCCCTGACCACAAGAGTGCCGTTAAGAATGACCTAGGCAAAATCCGCGGTGTCAAGATCAATGAAGCACTCTCCAAGTTGAAGTTCATCATCCCCATTCTGAAAACCGAGAAAGGCCGAGTCTGCTCTCTCCCGACGCTCGGGATCAACTCCCCGGAGATCGCCTCGCAAAAAAAACTCAAGAGGTCCCTGCTCCAAAATCTTTCCTAATCAGGCCTGAGTATACCGTTCTCGCTAATCGTACAAATACCGGACGAAATATCAACACGGGTCGTTATTGTTTTTTTTAGCCGTAGGGACGTTTGGGCCAAAGTATGGACGCCGCCGGCAGTGTGCGCAAGTCCAATCGCATTGGCAAAGCCTGCTACAGCTGCCGCAAGCGTAAGGTCAAGTGCAACTTCCAGATTCCATGTGACAGGTGTATAGAAAGGCACATGGCGCACCTGTGCTGTCGTGAGCCCGTTGAAGTGGAAGGCGTGGTATTCAATAAGGGAGGTGCTACCGACGACCAGTATTTCCACGAGAACGAGTCCCTCAAGAGGAAGATCAAGGAACTCGAGGAGACGATCGATCGCATCAAGCGAAGAAGTGACCTAGCCGCCGAGGGTAACTCCGACGTCGATTTCGGTGATAAGAAATGTGATAATACGATTGAGCCGTTGAAGCAGCCAATGAAGACTCGAAGCAAGGGAGTCGCCGGAAAGCAGACCGATAAGGAAAAATGGGACGTTTACACGGCCACGATTGGACTCATCGACAGCAGCTCCTCTGCTATACAGGAGGACGCGATGAACACCAACTCCGAGGAGTGGACGAGTATGAGGGACCGCAGACTTGCAGCTAAGAGTGGCATTACATCGTGTGGAGACAGTCGCTGCGATGTGTGGAACTACGAATTGCAAGTGATCAACACCATCACCAAGGAGGAGATGGATATCCTCATTGCCGCTGCGTTCGACCAGGTGCCGTTCATGCTTACGATGGTTGACAGAGAGGATTTTACTCGGAAGTACGAGGCCTACTGGGCAGATGACCATGATATCAACAAGAACATCACACCGATCTACAGCAAGGCGGCAGAGAAATACTTGATTCTGGGGCTGTGCTACTCGCTGATGTGCATTGCGATCTATTACACCGACGACAGTCTCCAGCAGGCTATCGGATTTGGAGACGACGAGTGGGAGTTCATGCCGCGACTACTCTTTTCATGCTCCGTGGAGTGCTTGTTCCGTGGAAGAGGGTTCACGTGCCAGACGGGCATGGTCCCACTCCAGCTGACACTGCTGATGCTACTGTCCAAAGACGCTCTAGGGGGTTTCCACTTTGGAAACTCGGTGATGGCATCCGGATACTACAACGCAACGGTCTTTGGAATCGACGACCTACCGCAAGATGGCAGTGCAGACCAGTTGCTTGTCAGGATATGGAACGGATTGCTGACTGAGGCCTGGAAACAGTCGTACACTACTTTCAACCCGATCTCTGTGGGTAGTTTCGCGACTCCTCTGCCCGAGATATGGAACGGAAGTATGTTGGACCCCTCTGGGTACTACCTGTTTGTGCGGACAAAGATGGCGGTACTCAAGGCGACCCTATACCCCAAATCGAAGAAGACGGTCCCCGCCCTTGAAAAGTTGCGGAAAGCGGACGTGCAACTAAGACTGCTCCAACTGCAGACCAACAAAGATCTTACTTCGCGGCATATGCCCGCCTCGCCGGTAGTCCGATACATCGAGTTCAACCTGAGCTCTTTCTTAGACCATGAGCTGATCGAAGTGAACAGGATGATGTCGCTCCATATGGATTCGAAGGAGTGGAGCAACCTGTGCTACAGGACGTGCTACCGGTGCGCTCAGCAGATTGTCGAGCGGTTCTGCCGCCGAGACACACCACTCTATTTCAAGAAGGGATCCGAGGTGCTCGACAATGCGGTTGGTGCGGCAACCTTCTTGCTTGTTGAGTCTATCATCGACCAGGATACCCCGCAAACGGTGCGCTGGCAGGCTGTGAACATGGCACAGCAAGTGATTGGCGTGCTCGAATCCTACACGATTCTGATCAGGCCGGCAATGCGGGGAATCTACGTGTTGCGGCGGCTAGTCAACCTGTCACAGGGAAAACAGACTCCACTGAAATACTGGGCTCGCCGAAAGAACCCAGCACATTCTCAAACGAGCACAGAAGGTGCGAAAGATGCTGCGAAAGACGCTGCGAAAGACGCTGCCAAAGACACTTCTAAAGAAGCTGCTAAAGAAGCTGACAAAGACGCTGACAAAGACGCTGACGACACCGACAAAGACACCGACCAAGACGCGTCTCCGGCTGATCCGGCCTCGGACGCGCCAGGACTCGAACAAGAGCGGCGGCAGGCGCTCCAGCAGCTCAAGTCCGTGTACAAGGCCGAACGCGAGGAACTGCTCATGTACGAGCAGTATCACGATACTACGGATCCCCCCGGATGGCTCGGCAAAAATAGTACGTCACCGAGTAACCCCTCCTCGGAGTTTGCGTCAGAGAGCTCCCAGTCACCCCCGACACAGCCGGCCCATGGCCAGTCGGGCCAGCCTGCGCAGGTTCAGGGCCAGCCAGCCGAGCAGGACGGATCGACGCCTTTGCAGAACGCCATTCTGGAGATTCTGGCCGATACTGGCTGGAACCAGCTTCTAGACTCCCTGAGCGACTTCGGCTATTAGTGGAAACACCCCCGCCCACACCTTACCTATTTAGGATAATCCCCCACCCCTTCTAAGTTTAGCTCTATTCCGTGACCCCGGAAAATCCTTCGAAAAAGTCTGCGAAGCGCACCAAATCTGGTAGTATCGCCGCTGATAAGGCCTTTTTGACATTTTTTTTTTCCGGCACACCCCACCCCCTCTTACTAATCTGCGCTCTCTCGTTGGCTACGTTTGTCTGCGCTCGCAGCGTCTGGTCAAAGGAGAGTGCGGGCTTTTATTTTTTCCTTCCCCGACACCCACTTTCTGATCCTTCTGATCCTTCTGAATCTTCTGACCTTTCCCTTACTTCGACCGTAGCAGT
>JADIOY010000170.1:0-22917 GCA_018344475.1 Xiuguozyma silvatica | reverse complement strand
ACTGCTAGCTAGGCTTGGCCCCCCCAAAATCTCGGCCGGCCACACATTTGGGGTGTGTCGTACCCGCCGCGAATCTTAGCAAAAACGGTGTACAATTTTTTTTTCTTTTCTCCTCCGCTCGCCAACTTGTACCCACACTATCCCTATTATCTACTACCGTTTTCTTATCGAAGAGTATTACCTACCGACTTGTGTGCAGCCATGGCCTCGTTAGATTTTGACGACTACGATACCATCCTGTCCTCGTTGCACGGCAGCAGCTCTCAGCAGGTCCAACAGGGCCAGTCCCTCCAGCAGGGCGCCCAGCGCTCCCCGGAGGACTTTATGGGAACCTCCGTTTCCAGCGGTCCGAGCGACGCCGCCTTCCAGTCCGCCTCGCTGTTCTCCCGCCCTGGAGACAAGGACCCGCTGTCGCCTGACCAGGACCAGCTGCAGGGCTTCCAACCACATCAGTTCGAGACGTTCCGGACGCAGCAACAGCCGCAGCAGCAGGCTCAGATCCAGGCTCAGATTCAGGCCCAGATACAGCGCCAGCAGCAGATCCAGGCGCAGATACAGCAACAGCAGCAGCGTGGCCAGCCCGTCTCAATTCCGCAAACCCAGCAGCAACAGCAGCAGCAGCAACAGCAGCAGCAACAGCAGTACCGGCAGTCCTTCGAGAGCTCCCAGCAGAGCAGGCTCAACTCGATCTCGAGCGCCTCCAACCTCGACTCGGAGGTCAACTTCAACGACATCAACGACGCCGTCAGCAGCCTGAGCTCCTCCATCCTCTCACCATACTCATCTGACTCGTCGCCGGACGACTTCTTGCTCAACGGCGTCGCCCAGCAGTCCCAGGAGGACTCAGCCGCCAACCCCAACTTCGTCCCCGTCGACCCGAACGACCCTTCCATGTACGACCCGCACTACGTGCCGATGGGTGAGTCGATGTCCACTTCGACGGTGACGTTCAACAACGCTGGCAGTATGTTTGACCAGGGCGGCATGAACACCACCACCAACAATGCTCCGGCCGCCGGCTCCGCCGCTGCCCAGAACGCCATGAACAGCTCCAGCGGCAACGCCGGTGCAGTCGCCCGCGCCACCAACGCAGCAGTCAAGGTCAAGCAGGAGTACGACCTCGACATGGACCAGGAGCTCACGAACGACGACAAGTCGGCAGCCGCCGCCCGCAGCGGCAGCGCCAGCAGCAGCCGCAGGAAGTCTATGAAGGCCAAGAACGAGCAAGCAAAACCCGGCGGACGCAAGGTCAAGTCCTCGCACAACCTGATCGAGAAGAAGTACCGCACAAACATCAACTCCAAGATCATCGAGCTCCGGAACTGCGTTCCAGCACTCCGCATCCTTGTTTCGAAGAACCGCGTCAGCCGCTCTGCTGCCTCTGCCGGCGGCGCCAGCGCACCGGCCTCTAACGACGGTGAGGAGCAGTATGACGACGACTACGAAGGTAACGGCTACTCGGACGACGAGCGCAAGCTCGACGGCCTCAAGCCTGCCCGCAAGCTCAACAAGGCAACTATTCTCTCGAAGGCCACAGAGTACATTCGCCATTTGGAGATCAAGAACTCCAACCTGGCCGCCGAGAACCAGCGCCTTAAGGACCTCCTGATTGCTTCCGGCAACGCCACTTTCGATACCGTCCAGCCCGTGGTGATGCCGCCATCTGGCATGCCTGGGGCCAACGGCTCGGCGCCATCGTCGCACGCCCCATCCCAGCTTCACAGCGATTCGAGCTACACATCATCGCCTTCCTTTGCTAGCAACAGTAGCGCCCACGTCTCGCCGCGCACCAACATCCAGCAATCACAGCAGGACAACTCTCCCCGTGGCAGCATGGCCAACAAGGTCATCATGGGTGGCATGAGCGCCATGCTCGGAGCCTCCGCCATGGACGACTTTGCTTACAATAACGGCACGGGCCGCAAGGGTCTCTTTGCGCTCCCTGTGATGGCCTTTGATGGCTCTGGCCTCTCCTTCAACGGTGTCGGAGTTGCACGCCCTCTGTTTGGCCTCGCCAAGCTCCTCCTCGTTGCAGGCGTCGTTTACTACTACTACATCCTCCCACTCCTGGGACAGGTCTCGAAAGACGCGGACAGAACCAAGCTTTCTGAGGCCCTCTCGCAGGCCGTGCGGACTAGCCTGCATCCACTGGAAGGTTTGGAGGTCGAGCCTGCCAACGCCGAGTACCAGCTCAACAAGAGCATCGGCTCGACGACGACGTATACGTCGATCGCCAGGGCACTCAACATGCCATCCACTGCATACAACCTGTTCCTCAAGTCGATGTACCTGAAGAACCTGACCGAGAACTCATCGCTTGCTGTGATCCGCATCTATCGTGCTGCTGCCATCGACAAGGTGGGTGAGTGGTACTGGGGCAGAGCCAGATCGGCTGCGACCCCTTCTGCTACCACTGGCGAGGAGAAGGCCCTCAAACACCTTCTTGAGTACGACTACTCCGATGTCGAGCTCTCTGCCCTCAAGGGAGTCAACAACTACAAGACATCACTTGCTGAGCAGCTGCTTGGGTCGCTGACCGAGGATAGAGTGCAGTCGGCCATGAAGTCGATGATCTATGCCAAGGCACTTGCCAGCAAGGCCGACGATGTCTCAGCCCTGACAGAGGCTGAACAGGCAAACAAGGACGCCGAGTCGCTGCTGGCCGATGTTTCTCGCGCTGGCAGCTCTCTGTCGGCCGAGCAGCAGCTCCGCGTCAAGGTTTTGAACTATTTCACGAGTGAGAGCGACGACGAGTCCGTTGCCTCGCTGAACGAGTGCTTCGAGATGGCCAAGAATACGGCCGTCGCCTCTGACGACCTTCAAGTGGGCCTTGTGTGTGCCGTGCTGCACTACCAGCTGTCGCACAAGTCGGACAGCGAGACGGTGCTGCAGTGGCTGCAGAAGCTGGAGTTGCCAAACTTTGCAGCAGACTTTGGAAGCGGTTCTCAGCTGAGCTTGTTTGGCTTTGTGTGCCTCTTGAACATGCTTTCGCAGCTGTCGTACGACAGACTGGAGACGATCGACAACCAGGCTCTAAGAGACTGTGGAGTGCAGGTGAAGGAGGCCAAGGAGGCCAATGCTAGCGACGAGTCGACGGGACAGAGCCCTGAGCTGTCCGACCTGTCCGAGGAGGACGAGGCGGCCACTTCGGCCACTTCGGCGGCCTCGGCAACTGCCTCGGCAACTACCTCTACGACGTCTGTGGGTTCGTTGGACGATGGAGTCATCAGAACGAACCCGATCATCCCGAAGATCAACTTCAAGCTGCTGAACATTGTGGCCAACATGCGGATCTTTGTGGGCAACAAGACACACGGCGGTGCACTGGGGCTTGAGCCGGAGCTGAGAGAAAGGCTTGTTGAAGGCCTTCTGGGCTACATTGAGCAGCTGAACGGGCTACATTGAGCAGGCTTTTTTATACTATATACTAGATAAAAAAAGATGTACATGGGGAGGTTAAATAAAGATAGGCGGCATGTGTTCTGTGCACAGATGGTCCTGAGCCCGGAAGGAAGGGACGGGAAAAAAGTAAGACCCTGCAAGAGTAGGGGAAGAGTAGAGGGAGGGGAGAGGGCAGCGAAAAAAAAAAAGAGCCAGCGACGCCCACTGGCCTGGCCTGCTAGCCCCCCTTGCGGTAGAAGTAGATTACCCAAAGTGGTAACCGCCTCGCTTGCCCCTCGTCGAGAAATTTTGGGGTAGAGAGAGGCAGATCGATCCCATTTTTAAGGTAACGTTTCAGCACCGCTCTTCTTTTCCGCAGCGCCAAGGATGTACCCATACCAGAACCAACAGGGCGGGTACTACGGGCAGTACCAGCCGCCGCAGCAGCAGCAGATGCAGCAGCAGTCCCAGCAGGGCTACTACGGGCAGATGGGCCAGCAGCAGCCAACGGTTTCCCCGACCCCTCCACAGGGGGGTGGTTTCCAGCCTCAGCCAACAGGCTTTGGATTCGGCAACGTCCAGGGCAGCCAGGGCAGCTTCAGTGGGCCATCGGGCCAATTGGGCCAGCCGGCGTTGAACCAGCAAGCCACTGGCTGGGGGCAGCAGCAGCAGCCTGCCTACGGCGGCGTCCAGCCGCAGCAGACCGGCTTCACGCCGCAGACCTCGTTCGGCCAGCAGTTGCAGGCCCAGGTCACCGGCTGGCAGGGCACGCCGCAGCAGCAGCCTCAGCAGTCTCAGCCGCAGGCCACCGGCTTCCAGCCTCAAGCTACAGGCTTCCCTGCCCAGTCTATGGGCTTCCAGCCTCAGGCCACGGGCTTCCAGCCACAGGCCACGGGCTTCCAACCAACGACCTCGTTCGGCCAGCAGCAGCAGCAGCAGCAGCAGCAGCAGCAGCCCCAGACCAGCTTCGGCCAGCCGGCCACCACGTTCGGCCAGTTGTCCCCGCAGTTCTCCCCTCAGCAGACCTCGTTCTCCCCACAGCAGACCCAGCAGACCCAGCAGCCACTCGCCCCTCAGAAGACCGGATTCATCTCCTCGCTGAAGGACACCGGCTCCACTGGCAATGCCACCGCCTCCAAGACCCTCTACATTCCTAGCAGACGACTGTCGTTCATTTCGGCCACCGACCAGGAGCGCTTCGAACAGATCTTCCGCAAGAACGTCAGCCCCGGCGAGAACTCGATCGACGGCCAGACCGCTCGCCAGATCATGATGCGCTCGAACCTCCCGCCGGAAACGCTCGCCCACATCTGGGAGCTCGCAGACACCAACAAGTCTGGCCAGCTGCTCTTCCCTGAGTTCGCCCTGGCCCTCAGCCTCTGCAACGACGCCTTCCACGGCAAGACCCTCCCAGACAAGCTCACCGGTACCCAGGAGAACGAGGTCACCTCCTTCGTCGACATGATCAACTTTGGTGTTCCCGATGGCGAGGACAAGCAGAACGATAGTTCCACTTCCGCTTCTGGCGCTGCCGCCTTCATGCAGCCCCAGAAGACCGGCCAGTACGTTCCAGTCTCTGCCCAGCAGGCTTCCAACCTCATCCCTGCACAGGCCACCGGATTCCAGCCCCAGGCCACCGGATTCCAGCCCCAGGCCACCGGATTCCAGCAGATCACCTCTCCGCAGATCCCAGCCACCTCCTTCGTGGCCCAGCCAACCGGAGGTCAGCTGCAGGCCCAGCCAACGGGTCTGATGAGACTGATGTCGCAGCCAACCGGCAACTTTGGTGCTCCACCAAGCACCTCCTTTGTTCCGCAGAAGACTGGCGGACTCATGCCACAGCCAACTGGCTACCTTCAGCCAATGCCTACGGGCAAGCCTGGCCAGTGGGGATTTGCCTCGATGCCAACCGGTGGACTCCCAGGCCTCGACGCCATGCAGCAGCAGTTTATGCCGAACGCACAGGTCACTCCAGCCAACCTTCAGAACCAGATGGGCGGACAACAGTCCGAGAACGTCACGTGGGCCATCTCTAAGCCAGAGAAGCGCATCTACGACAACATCTTCAAGAAGTGGGACCCAGATCACAAGGGCTTCGTCACAGGCGAGCAGGCTATTGCCATTTTCTCCAAGAGCGGTCTCTCTAGAGAGGACCTCGAGAAGATTTGGGGTCTGGCCGACATTGGTAACAAGGGCCGTCTCAACAAGGACGAATTCGCTGTTGCTATGCACCTCATCTACCGTCGCTTGAACGGCTTCGACATCCCAGCCCAGCTCCCACCAGAGCTTGTGCCACCTTCGAGTACCGTGCTCAAGCAGAGCATCTCTGCCATGCAGGGATCGCTCAAGAGCAGCACAAAGCCACCCGAGGACGCATCAAAGGACGAGAGCCCAAGAGACGCCACTGCTTTCAAGAACAACGATGATGACATCAAGTATGTTAGCAGTGCCCGTCACAGAAGCTCGAAGAAGGAGGAACACACTTCCAAGGAGTCGTCTGCCGAGTCGAAGGAGACGAAGTCTCAAGTCGATGTCAACTCTCTTAACAAGCAGATTAAGGAGAAGAAGATCCTTCTTGATGCTCTCAACGCGGAGGACGAGAACACTTCGATTTCTGCTGCTGACAAGGTGACAAAGACCGAGATCGAGGTCCTCAAGACCAAGATCAAGGCATGCCAGACTCAGATCAACGAGGAGCGCCCGGCTAACGCTTCCGAGGAATACGAGGACCGCAAGACTCTCACCAAGAAAGTCAAGGGCCTTTCTGAGAAGGTGCCAGCTCTCATCAAGAAGATCGACAAGGCCGCCGAGAAAATCAAGGCTGCCAAGATCGAACTGTACCGTGAAGGTCTTCAGAAGGAGAACCCTTCGGGCATTGAGATCAAGGGTACCGGTCCTAACGGTGAATTGACTTCCTCCGACAAGCGTATTGCTAGACAGAAGGCCGAGCTTCAGACTAGAATGGCAAAGCTTACTGGTAAGCAGCCACCGAACATCAACAACATGGAACTGAACGAGAGAAAGTTCAACGATGAAGTTGCCCGTGTCTGCAAGGAGACCAAGGAGAGCGAGGACACAGTTAACGACATCGCTGCCTCTATCAACTCGCTGATTTTGGAGATCCAGTCGTCTTTGAATGCATCTGCCGCCCAGGAGGTTGGATACTCCAAGTGGGAGCAGGGTAAGGGTATCCAAAGTTCTGAAGTGCGTCACTTCATTACTTACCTGAACACCACCGATCCATCCCAGCTGAAATCCGACAGCACTCCAGCTGCTGAAAAGTCTGTCTCAGCACCTGCCGGAACTTCGGCACCGACAGGTCCTTCGCAGGAAGCAGCTGATGTTCCACCTCAGCCAACTGCTCATGAAACTACAACTGATGCAGCCCCTGCCGGCTCAGAAGTTCCATCCGCGCCTGCCCCAACGCCTGCTACTGCTTCGGCCTCTTCTGCTCCAGAGAGTACGAACGACCGTGCCAGACGTATTAAGGAGAAGGCAGAACGCAGAATGAATGAGCGTCTTGCCAAGTTGGGAATTTCAAGAAAGAAGACGTCCTCTCCATCTTCGCCAACCCAGAGCTCTCAGCCAGCAGCACCAGCAGCACCAGCAGCATCATCACCAGCGGCACCAGCACCAGAACCAACAGAGCCAGCACCAGCAGCTCCTGCCCCAGTTGCTGCCCCAGTTGCTGCCCCAGTTGCTGCCCCAGTTGCTGCCCCAGTTGCTGCCCCAGTTGCTGCCCCAGTTGCTGCCCCAGTTGCTGCCCCAGTTGCTGCCTCAGTTGCTACCCCAGTGGCACCAACTGCTGCTACCGGTGTTCCCGAATCTTCATCTGCCTCGCCAGCACCACCTGCAGAGGACCCATTGAAGAAGGCTCACGAGGAGAAGAAGCGGAAGAGAAAGGAGGCTAAAGCTGCTGCCCTTGCCAAGTTGCAGGCACAGATGGCTGCTTTACAGAACAGCAACAGCGAGAGTGAGAGTGAAAGTGAGAGTGAGAGTGAAGTGACAACAAAGTCCTCTCAGCCAGCTGCAAAGGCAGTTGCGCCAGAGGTGGCCAAGCCTATTGCTCCAGCAGCCACTAATCCTTTTGCTTCTATGGTTACACCTGAAGCCCAGAAAGCTGCTGGCCCTGCCGCACCGGCCGCACCTCCTGTCCCAGTCACACCTGCTGTGCCAGCTGCCTCGGTGACACCGGCCGCTCATGACGCTCCTGTCGCCCCCGCCGCCTCTGCTGTTCCAGCTGCTTCCGCTCCAGCTCGCAACAACAATCCATTCTTCAAGCCAACTCCACAGTCCCCATCGAAGCCGGTTGTTGACACCAACAAGCTGCAGGCTCAGCGTGATGCCCAGAGAGGATTGAGCACCGGCGATGGATGGTCCGACGATGATTCTAACGGTGACGCAGACTCTGATGATGACATGCCGTCGGCTGCTAAACAAGCTCAGCTTGCAAACATGCTCTTTGGCGGCTCTAGCGGTTCTACGCCTGTTCCACAGAGTCCCGAGAAGACCACTCCACCACCTGCCTCTGCTGCACCACCTGCCTCTGCTGCGCCAGCTGCGCCAGCTGTGCCAGCTGCACCGGCTGTGATTCCACCAGTGCCAGTTGCACCACCGGTGCCAACTGCTCAGCCAGTTGCTGCCGTTGAAGAGGAGATCGATGAGTCGGAGCCGGATGATTTTGTGGATGCCGATAGCAGTGTACAGGCTAGCGCCGTCAACCTTCCTCAGATTGCGGCACCACCTGTGCCACAGGCTGCTCCTCCAATTCCACAGGCTCCGCCAATTCCTACGTCGAGTATTCCTGCTGCACCACCGCTTCCAAAGAACACTCCTCCTACGATGCCAATCAGTGAAGCACCAGCCGCACCAGCCGCACCAGCTGCACCAGCTGCACCGGTGGCATCGGCTCCACCTATTCCTCAGGCACCTCCTCCACCTGCCACTAACGGTGGAATCCCAACGGCTCCACCACCACCACCACCAGTGCCTCAGATGGGTGCCACCAATGGTTCTGTGCCGGCAGCTCCACCACCACCTCCTATTGGTATTCCAATGGCTGGTGCAAACGCTCATGCTTCTGCACCAACTTCCAACGGACCGCCAATCTCTGGAGACACACTCTCTTCTCTACTGGGAGAGATCAACAAGGGCAAGTCCCTTAAGAAGGTCGACGACTCTGCCAAACATATCGCCTCTGGCGCTACTGTTGGCCGCGTTATAGACTAGCCGTATCTATTTAGTTCCCTATACAAGCTAAAGTGTATTACTTATCCCTCTATTAGAAAATGTTGAACCGTTGTCCCAACGTTTCCGAGTTGCCCGCAGAAGCGCTGTTCTCAGGCGTGCCGACCTTCTTGTGGATATATCTCAGGAAGTCAGCGTAGGACCACACCAGCTCGCCCGACTTATCCTCAAAGAAGAGCTCAAGGAAGTCAGGCTCACAAGGATCGGTGCGGAAGCGACACAGTTCGATAGAGTGAGCATCTCTTCCTTGGTAATGCCGAGCGAGGAAGCTGCAGAGCGATCTGACCTGGCTCGAGAGTTCAGTCTCGAGGATTGGAAGTTGCGTCTGGCGAGGATCCAGTTGATCCAAGGAATCAACACCAAACAGATCCCGCAAGAGGTTTGGCGACACATCTGTATGCAACCAGATAAATAGTCTCGAGCCAGAGTAGAGCAAGTACGCGCCTCCAGCCTCGAGCTGGGACTGGGAGAGCGGGATCGACTCTGGAAGTGAAAAGTGCCCGTCGTTCCACTTGCACTCTTCCGGCTGAAGTCTGTGAAGACACACAAGGATTGGATAGAGAGTAACAGAGAGGAGCGTGGCAGGAGCCATGTTGAGAAGCTCGTAGGAGGCGACACGGAGATCTGGTCCAGCGGCCAGTCCAGAGAGAGCACGGCACTTTAAGGCACCAAGAATCATCATCGGCAAAGTGCGGAGACCGTTTGGCATAACGAGCTGGCCCGGAACAGAGCTGTTCTTTGCCACGATCTGCCTGTAGTTGGAAACAATGTCAACGGTACGAGCAACGAGGATGTTCCTAACGGTGACGAGAGACTGGTCAACAGCCTTGTGGAGGTTAGAACGAAGCAGGAGCGAGACGACGGCATCCTGATCAGCGAACGAGAACACGTCGGCAACCCTTTCGGAAACCGACATGATGGAGTTAACGACACGAACACGGCGGGAGCCATCGGTACCCGTATAGAGGAGGGCGGCCTGGAAGTGGGCGTCCTTTTTGGTGTTGAGCTTACCATCGTAGATAAAGTCACATGCAAGCGAGGTGTCCGGTCCCAAGATCGGGAAGCTTGGTGCGGCATCACCCTCGACGACCTGCATACCAGAGTAGTAGTGAGCGATCTGAAGACCGCTCGAGCAGCGGATCTTCAGCTGGCCCTGGTATCCAGCACAACCATTGACAACAGCCTTGACGGCTTTGGCGAGATCGAGCTCGTCGTGGTCAGGCATGAACCGGGGCCAAAGTCTAGAGCAACCACCGGTCTTACCTGCGAGAGCAGCCAGGTTCATCATATCGACAGGAACAGCCGAGCCAACGAAGAAGTTCACACCGACATGGTGGTCAACGAACTTGGTTGCGAGCTGCTGGTACCACTTGCTATCGCTTCTCAACACATCGCATCCATACTCTGCAGGAACCCGAGTGCCCGGAAGCTTGGAGCGAAGAGCGCCAGGCTCCAACGATGGAACTGTAGAAAGGAAGGCGGTAATCTGACCACCGCCGTAAGGCTGAAGCAGCATATCGGCGGCCAACAGAGCAGCGCCAAGGGCCGGGTCAGGAGGTGCTCCTTGTGGGTTACTGCACTGCTGCTCGATGTTTGCCAACGTCGAGTCGATGATGGAAGCGGCCTCAGTAGGGTCTGCAAAAGTGCCCTCGTTGAACGGGACGAATGGATCGTCCAAGTCCGTGACGACGGCTTCGCCGGCCTGCTGGTGAGAAGCGGTGAGGTCGAAGAATCTAAGGGTGGCATCGAAACCAACAATGGCGACCTTGGAGCCAGGAGCGAGGGCGGATTCACCACGGAGGTTGTAGAGGGACATCTGGATGGCAGTAGTGGCAGCAGCGGCGAGCTGGGACTTGAGCGCGGTCTGCGATAAGTCGATCAGGAAGACGTGGTGGATTGGAGATGGGGCCTTACCTTCTTCAAGCCAGTAGTCCTTCGGGACCTTGATGTCGTAGACACCGGCGTGAAGCTCTGGGCGCTGGTAGAAATCTGAGCGGACACCGTTGCCGTCGACGGTGGCGGTGTACTCCGAGGGGACGGGACTCGTGAAGCCGCACAGGTTACACACCATCTGGTAGCCGGTGTGCTGCATGGCCGGGTTGACGTAGGCCCTGCAACGGCGGCAGCGGGGCACGGACTCAGCCTGGGAGAAGTCGGCCTCGGGGACCGCCTCGGAATTCTTTGGCAGCTGCTCATCTGGGTTAAGAGGGTCCATCTCGGCCTCTGGCGTCTCACCCGCTGGAGCGAACGGTCTCAGGAGAAGACCAAGTGGGATTCCAGTGGCCGCAAGGATCTCCTTAGATGACGGCACGGAGTAGAGCGACATCCGAGCAAACTTCGGCGAGGCATTACCCTCGTCGGTGACACGGTACTGGGTTCCAGCGAGCGGCGGTGACACGTTCTGGAACGTGAGGAACGGAGTCTCGAGGTACGCTTGATCGTTGGCGAAACGGACCGCTGGAACAGACAGGCTCTCGGTTCCGACCGCATCAGGCTGCTGCTGCTGCTGCTGCTGCTGCTGCTGCTGCTGCGCAGGAGCGCTGAAGGAGGGAGCGTGCGTTTGTGCTGGTGCAGGCTGGCCGTACTGATGAGTCTGCTGAGTCTGCTGAGTCTGCTGAGCCTGCTGGGCTTGATGGCCATATGTACCATACTGCTGGGAAGGACCGCCGTACTGCTGACCCTGCTGAGCCTGTGGAACCTGAGCTGGCTGACCGTACTGAGCTGGCTGACCGTACTGAGCTGGCTGACCATACTGCTGGTACTGGGGCTGACCGTACTGCTGTGGCTGGCCATACTGCTGCTGCTGCTGGGGCTGGCCGTATTGGTTCACTGGGGAAGCGATTCCAGCCGAAGAGGCGGCAGCATTCGGGTCGAAATTGTCGGACGCCGCCATGTAGTCGTTGCCGAGACTGGCGTAGGCGTGCAGGTCTCTTCTCCTGCCCTTTTTATTACCGAGGTTCATGCGCTGCATGCCCTGTGTGACTTCGTCGGTCATGGCGTGCTCTTTGTTTCTATGCGTTGAAGATTTGGCTGAGTTTCGAGACTCTGATTCGGGGCACTGAAAAAACACGAGGACAGTACCTGAAAAACTGGTGGCAGACGCGCCAGGTGAAAAATACACGCGTGCACGCGCGCGCTCTATTTGTTAGGGAGGGATTTAGCTAGATCCTAGCTGCATACTATATACTATAGTGTTTCTTTCGAGATGGGTGTCACTGGATTTTTGCCGGCCCTCAAGTCGATCCAGGACAACACCACGCTAGAGAGGTACCGTGGGAAGACTCTGGCAGTCGACACGTACGCGTGGCTGCATAAGGCGGCCTTCTCGTGCTCCCTCCAGCTCGTCACAGGTAAACAGACAAGAGCGTACATCAACTACGTCGTGAGGCGCCTAGAGATGTTCCGGCACTTCGGGATCACTGCCTACATGGTGTTTGACGGCGACCATATGCCATCGAAGGCGGGAACCGAGAAGGAGCGGCGCGAGCACCGCCGGGAGAACAAGCAGAAGGCTCTCGAGGCCCTGAACAGAGGAGACACGCGCAATGCGATGAACTACGCCCAGAAGGCGTGCGACATCACTCCCGAGATGGCCAAGGCGCTGATAGAGGAGCTCAAGAAGCGGCAGGTCAGGTACATCGTCGCACCTTACGAGGCAGACTCCCAGATGGTGTACCTGGAGCAGATCGGAATCGTTGACGGCATTGTGAGCGAGGACTCCGACCTGCTCGTGTTTGGCTGCCAGACGTTGATCACCAAGTTGAACGACAAGGGCCAGTGCATCGAGGTGAACAAGGCACGCTTCAAAGAGTGCAAGAACGCCGCCTTGGGCTGCCTCGATAAGCACCAGCTGCAACTGACTGCCATGATCAGCGGCTGCGACTACACCAAGGGAATCCCAGGCCTGGGAGTGCTCAAGGCTGCAACCCTGGTCAAGCGGTACAAGAACTTTGAGCGGGTCCAGATGGCCATCAAGTATGAGGGCAAGGTGACGATTCCAGACAATTTCGAGGACGACTACAAGCGTGCACGGATCTCCTTCCGGCACCCTGTCGTGTTTGACCCCGTCGATGGTAAGGCCAAGCACCTAAACCCGCTCCCAAAGGACGCTGAGGAGCGGTACTCGAGAGAGTACATTCTATCGTGCACGGGACAACTGCTGGAAGATGACGTCCATGCCAGAATCGCCCGCGGCGACCTCAATCCGTTCACGAAGGAACCCCTGCACTCGAGAGGTTCCGACGCTAGTTCTACTGGAGCCGGCTCCTTTCGTTCGGTTGCCCTGCCCATGCGTAAGACGCAGTCTGCGGCGAATGTCAACGTCAACCCAAGAAACACCCTTGATAAGTTTGCGCACACCGCCGGACACATGAACTCGGTTCCAGCAAACACCTCGCCGCGTCGGGTCCGGTACGTCAGCCGCAAGAGGGCCACCGTGACGATCGACCAGTTCTATGGCCGGGCCATGGAGAAGCGTATGCATGTCCTGGACAGCGACAACTCTAAGGGTGAGGCCAGCCCACACTTTAAGAAGAAAGCTACGGCTGCCGTCCCAACTAAGCCCGAACCCATTGATACTACAGACGACGAGGAGCCACCACAGATTCAAGAGCCCCGCTCGGATGCGAGCCATTCGAGTGAGTTTGTACTCAGCGATCTCGACTCGCCGGAAAAGCCGCTCCCAAAGCTGCAAGATACGACCGCACAGCATAAGGAGTGGATACCTGCCAAGTTTGCTATGAAGATGGACACTCAGTCGCCGTCCCAGCCTGTGGTCCCTAGGAAGCGCAAGCCGCTGGGCGACATCACTAATAGACAACGGAGCGACAAAACGGCAACACAGAAACCAAAATGGAAGTTCACTGCACTGGCTCCTGAGAATCGCAGCATCGCACAATTTCGCTTCAACGGAAGCTCATAGATAGATTGATAGACAGCTATATAGACAGAATCTATTCGTATTTCCCCTTCTTTACCTTTACCCCACACTCACACGCCTAAAAAAAAATATACATATATGTTTTCGCGTCTTGAAAATCTTGACTGATCTCACTACTCTTGAAGTCATTAGAAGGGATTCGATACATGGATACAGATGACAAATTAGACCAGCTAAAGCAGTCATTTCCTGCCGTTGGGGTGGATGTACTGCTAGAGATTCTTGTAGCATGTGATGGTCGGTTGAAAGGGGCGGAGAGTTTGCTGGGGATGCAGTTTGAGAAGACCAAGACCACTCGGAAGGCAACTCCGAGGAAAGAGGTGACGCTGCCGAAAGCGCCAAAGGCGCTGAACGAGATAGTTCATACTGTACTAATCAGGAGAAAGAGGCCATTGGAGGTAGACGACCAAGACAGCGTGAAGTTCCAATCATCGCTTTCGAAAATCAACCCGGTTAAAAAAGCAAGACAGGTCCAGACGACGTCTAAATCCGTCACCCTATACACAGCGGAGGAGATCGAGGGACTCTTCTCGAACTTGGTGTACATCCGGAACTTTCTGCCTGGGGACGTTGCAGACAAGATGCTCGATATTCTGATAACGAAAAGACCGCAGTTTAGGCACAACGAGTTTTACATTGCCGGTCAGAAGTGTGTGTCTTCTCACTACACGACTTTGTTCAAGAAGGGAGTGACAGGAAGAGACAGCTTTGAGAGCCTGCAGCACAGGCGGCTGCACGATTTCTTCCCCGAGCTCAAGCTGTGCGCATATGAGGTCGAGGATAAGGTGAACGAGATCCTCAGTTCTCGGCCTAGGGAGCACCCGTGCCAGATCTCGCAAGGTTGGGAGGCCAACCTGTGTGTTGCAAACCTGTTCGAGAATAGCAAGCAGATGCTCGACTGGCACTCGGATAAGCTGACGACGATCGGCCCATTACCCACGATCGCATCGCTGACGGTGGGAGCAACGAGACTGTTTAGGCTCAAGAAGACGTATGGTCAGAATGCGGTCACGTACAACATCCCGCTGCCACACAACACGCTGCTGGTGATGCTCCCTGGAACGCAGGAGGAGTACAAGCACTGCGTGCCTGCACTCGATGGGTGCCTGGTTGACCTGAACCCACGGTCTGGTGAGACACGGTTCAATCTCACGTTTAGAATGACAAACCCAGATATCATCGTTCCGCAGTGCCCGAAATGCCGCAAGAGCGGCATGGTCTTGAAGCGGATCTTCAAGAACCCTCAGCAACGCGGGATCTACTTCTGGATGTGTGCCTCCAAGTACTCCGGGTACGCCTGCCCCGGGTTCTACTACGCCAGGTTTGACAGAAACGGCTCTTCAAACTACACTACTAATGTCAACGATGCGACGCGGTGGATTGCAGATGACGATATCGAGGCCCAAAAATGGGCACGGTCCCATCCGAGAGAGGAGCTGAGCGCTAGCGATAAGCGGGAGATGGCTGAAAAATAATAGTACCCGATGGGGCAATCGGCAAAAAAAAAATTGGAGTGCGGCGGGGCGGGGAAAGTTGAAGTCGGGGGAAGGGTCTATTTAAAAGTTCTGCCCGGACAGGTCACTTTTAAACCCACCAGTTGACACTCATATCCGACAATGCTTTCACCAAGGAAGCTCAAGAACAAGGCGATCAACAAGGTGGATGAGTATATCCCTTTCGGGTATAACCTGGGGGATTTCAGCTCTCTCCTAAAGACGGATGACGAAGAGCAAGCCCCAGCCGCGGACGGCTCGGAACGGCTGTATATCAGACTGAAAGTGCCAGAAGAGGTTTTGAATGGGGACAAAGATGGTGCCAGTATGCTGCCATCGCCGGACTCAACTTTGAACAGCCCTCTGGGACACGAGATACTGGACACTTTGAAGCTTGAGAGTGGTCTGAATCTTCTGCACGTTGCCACGACGAACAAGGCCATCCAAGCGAATCCACGGGATCAGCGGCGGTTCATTGCCCTTGCTATTGCCCAGATACTACAAGCCGTGCAAGACTTGGAGACGGTGAAAGGTGCAGTGGTTTCTCTGGACTCGGACGTCAAGTACGAGATCATGCGTGACCTGCTGGCGGACTTGAACGTCGTTGGAGAGTACATTGCGGACCAGAAGAGCTACGCAAAAGCTCAGAAGGCCAAGAAGGAGGAGAGCGAGAAGTCGCCACTGCTCAAACTTGCCCTCGACTACCACCCGATTGGCAACCTGGTGAGGCTGCAGCAAGCTGCCGACCAGCGGAGAGCCGACAGGGAAGCGACGACGAAGCCGAAGGGCAAGAAGGGCAAGAAGTTTGCCGGCCACGAGGCGATGTTCTGGCTGCTGACGTGGTTCCGAATGTCCGCGGTCATTGGTTTCCTGGCGTTCAAGTACTTCATGGAGCCGTTCTGGCACATTTTCTGGACAATCGCTGATCACTTTAGCGCCGTCGGACTAATCCGGCTCTTCACCAGGCTGTTCCTCTCCGCTACACTGTTCTTCTTGAGTCTTTTGCTCAAGTTTGTCTCTCTGCTCGCACCAGGAAAGCACAGCTCCCGGCACCGTGCCCGTGTTAACGGTCACAGAAAGAGACCTGCCGACGTGAAAGTACCTGCCTCGTCCTCGTTCTGGAGTACCAGCACCCCCACGCGGCACTCTAGCAGCGCTGAGAGCGCTGCGAGAGACATGATTTTCGACAGGTTCTTTGAGAGTCTCCGGACCTGACCACCGCTTCCCTTATATACCATCACATTACTTAATACTCACTACGAACACACATACCCCCACGCACGCTTCCTTCCTATCTACGGAGATTAAACCTGCAGGTGCAGGCCACACGCCTCGACTTGCGTGCGCCCTGCGGTTTTTTACTTCTTGGCAAGAACTTTTCGCCAGCGCCTAATCGGGCAATCAGCCCGTGTATAGTAGGCACGAGGTCCACCAGACCGTTCGGTGGAGAGACCAGCTAGACATCATCCATTGCATGCACTGCACTGCACTGTACTGTACTGAACTTGACTTAGAACACCCGTCTCCCACCTTCCCAACCGGTCGACCCTCCGGCGACGTCCTCTTCCGTCCTCACCGACCCAGCCATCCCTAAAACTTTTGCACAGCCCGAAACGCGATACGTCCTATTTTTTATGGAGGGGGAGGGGAAGGGCCGGGCCTCCTTTGAAGTCAGACTTTTAGCGTGCTTTCCACTTTTGTTCACGCTTTTCATCCTTTGCGAGGTGTTTAATAGACGACAAGACCGAGCCTTTTTCGAGACCGAGAGCTTGCCAGCCACCACAAGACGCCACCCGCACAGCTTCTGAGACCGCGAGTACCGCTTTTACCCCCCTCTCTCAGCCGCAAAGGAGCCCTGAAACCCAGCACTAACTACTGAAAAAGCTCATCGCCATGACACGACATGAGGGCCCAGTACAAGAGGCGGGCCCGTTGCCGTCCGCCGAGGCCGCACTCGCCAATGACACCGTGGGCAATGAAGAGCTGTTTGAGCTGTTCAACGACTCCACCGACACGACCTCGACGTCGTGGGTGGACTCTTTCTACGCGTCGATCGTCGACCCAAATAGCGCGAGCGTGGACGCAAAGGGTATGACTTTGCTTCACGACAGCCCGCCGGTGCAGTCGTCCTCACCGACGATAACCGCCAGCAGCGACCACCAGTTCCAACAGACCATACTGCCGCAGAAAGGGCTTGGACAGCAGGCCGATGACGACGGAGACGACGACCTCAACATTGCGCTCTCTCAGAACAGCGACCCTATCTCCGAGCCGCTCTCGGCGGCCGCTTCGCAGTCCGCCATGCCGCCATCGTCTGCGTCGTTCCCACCGCACAGGCCATCGCTGACACAAGTGATGGCTCAGCGCGAGGCTAAGACGGCCACCGTCTCTGGAGGCCCATCTATGGTGGCTGCCTCAGCCGCTACGACCGGAGGAGCCTCGGCTTCAGCCGCATCGACCCCCTCGGCCCCACAGAACCCGTCGAAATCCGACGAGGCCGTCCTCAAGGTCCTCTCCGACGGCATCAAACAGTTCACAAACCGCGCACAGGGCGGCTCAGTCGGCCGCACAGAGTACCTCGTCGCGTACGTCAAGAGCCGCGGATACCACTTCCGCGGCCGCACGATCGAATCCAAGCTGAACGCGATCAGACACGGCGAGAAGGGCGACGACGATCTGCGCGCTCTCGTTTTGCTGACCGAGCCAGGCCGTGGCAAGCTACGCAACATCGCGCCTGCATCCCAGCCGGCCTCTGCACCACCGTCGATGATGCCGCGCTCTGCGCCAGTGTTCGAGAGCACTGCTCCCTTGAGCAGCAAGAACGCTCCTCCAACCTCGTATTTCCCTTCGCAGGCACTTCCACCGCAGACCGCTAGCGCTGGCACTGTTTCGACCCCGCTCAGTCCTGCACTGAACCAACAGGTCGTGCCGCCGTCTGGCTCCGCCCAGGCGCTCAAGGTTGGCTTCTGCCGCGAGGGCGACTCGTTCAACTACTTTGCAGACCTCTCACATATTGTCCACATGAACGAGGACGAGCACTACATTGCCGGCCTCTGTGCCAACGACCCCTCCATCACGAACGCGCTGGACAGTGTTCTCCCGAGGGGCCACGTTACGCATCCATTGACTTACATGCGGGTCCCACTGAACCTGCGGCGCTCGCTCTCTGTTGACCTTGACACTGACCGGATGGTCTCCTACGCTGAGACCATCGTCTCCGTGTACCCAGAACGCCAGGAGCCCGGCGACTACTCGAACTGCGTGCTCCTGAAGGCGGTCACCCAGGTCTTTGTCAACGGCAAGATCCTTCGTCGCAAGACCGACCCGGTCACGGGATTCCTCGTCTCGGCCAACTCGCCAGCGGTCCGCGTAATGCTGCCACTGCAGGCAGGCATCTGGGCCGGACTCATCAACGACCTGCACAACGGAATCGTCGAGGAGCCGATCTTTGATGGCCTTGCCATCACGCAGACTCTGCTGAATACCGACGCAACACCGGTCCACTCGTTCGTTTGGGACTTTACTTCCAAATCCGTCCCCTCTTACGTTCCAAAGGGCGTCATCATCAGCAACCGCCGCCACAAGCGGACACGGTCGAGATCGCTGGGCGAAATTGACCTTGCGCAGATGGGCCCACAGTCTGAGCCATCTCAGAGAGTTCGCTCGCACAGTCAGCTCCGCGGCTCCTTCAGTGGACCTTCTGCATCTTCCGCCTCCTCGGCCACTGGAGCCACTGGAGCCACTGCTGACACTGCAACACTACAGCAACATAAACACCATCAACAGTCACAGCATATCCCACCACCACAGGCTCGGCAGCCTTTGCAGCAGGCACCAAGACAACGTGTCTCCATTGCTGCCACGGCTCCTGCCCCGCTGCCACTCCGCAGAAGGGTCTCTCAAACCACGAGATACCAGTCTCCAGCCACCGCTGTGCCAATAATTTTGCCCGAAGGCATGTCTGCGCCGCCACACCTGAAGCCAAGCAACCGCTCCAACTCGCAGCCGATGCTCAAGCACACCCCGTCGCTGCAGCAGCAGCAAATGGTGCCTGCCTTCAGCGCTCAGCTGCCACCATCTTCGTCGGCTGGATCATCGCCGGCGCCACGTAAGTTCAACTTCAAGGTTCCTGCCTCGGCAGACGATGCCATCGACTGCTTCCAGCTACCGTCGGACTACAAGTTTTACTACTACACGCCAGACTCCTAAATCGCTATGTAAATGTACGATCAATCACTTCGCTTAAGATCCCCCCCCCACAGTAAAATCAACACGAATTTTCCACCTTGAATTTTCACCCTTTTTTCAGAGCTCGAGGAAGCTGAAAAATTTTACCCCATACTAACATCATGTCTGTTGCCAAGGGAGTGTGGTCGCAGTTCACTCGGCGGTCTCCGTCGCTTGCTCTGCGGAACAAGAAGCTGCAAGAGGCTGTGCTGAGCGCCAAGATGCCTCATGGCCCGGCATCGCTCAAAAAGCGGGCCTCCAAGATGAGATATAACTCCCCGGAGGGACTTGACGAGATCTACCCTCTGGCCTACGAGATCCTGGAGCAGGAGAGCGCCAAGACGTACGCCAAGCTCGAGGAGGTCGAGAAGAAGCTGGAAGAGACCCAGGATGCTGGTGAGAAGCAGTCGCTGGCGGCCGAGAAGGAGAAGCTGGCCGTGGCCGCCGAGCTGGACAACCCAGAGGTGGTGTACAACTCGCTCTTTGGCACGAACCAGCTCGACAGAACGCAGCCGGTCTACCGCAAGCTGCTCGAGGACAAGTGGAAGGGATACAGTGAGATGCTGACGATGCAGCGCCTGGAGACTCTGGGAGTCATTCCGGACACGATGCCTACTCTGGAGCCAGAGGTTGACGTCAAGTTGCAGTTCCCAGCCTCTACCGCCATCTCCACGGACGTCACCCCAGGCGAAGTGCTGTCGTCGAACGTGACGAAAATGCCGCCATCGCTCGAGGTTGTTGAGTTCAAGGAGTCCAAGAACGACCTATACACCGTGCTGATTGTGGACCCGGACACCCCCGACGTTGAGAACGACGCCTTCTCGACGACGCTGCACTGGGCACTGAAGGACGTTGCGCTCTCGAACGAGGACTCCGTCATCGATGCCAAGAAGCTCGTTGAGCACCCAGAGTACGTCCTTGTGGACTACCTGGCCCCAACTCCAGAGAAGAACACCGGCAAGCACCGTTACGCCGTGTGGGTGTTCCGCCAGAACGGACCATCTTCCGCTGTCGCTCCGGCCTCCAGAGAGAACTTTGACATTCGCCGGTTCTCCGAGGAGAACGCACTCAAGGCCGTCGGCGCTCACGTTTGGAGAAGCACCTGGGACAGAAACACTGAGGAGGTGCGCAAGATGTACGGCCTGCCAGCCGGCCGTGTCTTCTCGAGAGACAGACTGTAAGTAGCACGCCGAACCATGTACATAATACACATATATTAGCAAGGTACGAAGTGTAGACAACCCCCATATAGACTCCAACGTTCTCTTTAAAATCCCTCGATCTTCAACACTTTTTCACCCCACACATTTATAGAGGGTTCTTTTATAGAGATGTCGGCGGAATTGAATGGCAAGGCATGGACCGAGGCTCCCGTAGTGAAGCTGCCGCCGAAGCTCGATTCGTCGCTGAAGAAGAATACTGCATTCATCAAACGACTCCGGAGCGGCATTACCAAGGAGAGCCGGGACGGCCTTATTGACGGCATCAAGACCCTCTCCTTGGGGAAGTACCTGAACGAAGTGCAGGCGGCGCTCTACGAGGTCCTGCCGCAGTACAAACAAAGGGATTTTGAGCCCGTGGTAGATGTAATCACGCTTTTGCACCAGAGGTTTGGTCCAGAATTCACGCCTGACTTGGAGTCGTTCCTGGCCCGGACTTTAGAGAGCGCCAACGAGCCTCAGGGAGACGGAGACAAGCAGACGAAAGAGCACGAGCAGCAGATATCTGCAGTGCTGAAGCTCGCCATGAGACTGCAGAACGATAAGGTGCTGGGAAATGTCGAGTCTGCGACCCAGGATGACCTGCCCAGGTATCTTGCTAAGCTAAAGAACAAGTCGATGGACATCGCTGTGCCACTTCTGAGGCATGTGATCTCAGGCGGATTCAAGCAAGGCCGGTGGCTGAACACCGTGAAGGATATCATTGCAACGTATGATATTGCAAAAGAGAGCCTGCTTGAGAAACTGTTGGATGCTTACTGTGAGAATGCTGTGACGACCACGGAGAAGCTCAACGAGGATATCAGAGAGAAGGAACAGCGGCTGCGTACGATCGCTCTCAAGACAGGCAAGGTCTCTGAGACGATCGAATCCGAGCTGGATGACATGAAGGCTCTACGGGAGAAGTTTGTTGAGTTCTGCACCGTTGCCAGCGATCGCCTTGGCAAGAGAAAGCCGGAGTTGACTGCAGGACAGGGCGATGACAAGGCAGAAGCAGAGTCCGGTGAGGTGCCAGATATCAAGGGCAACAACGGCATCGAAACGTGGCTGACTCCGCAAGAGAGGGCATTCTATAGAGACGTTCCGGACATCAGCACGAAATTGAAAACGGACCGAGACTCCGAAGGTGACCATGGAACCAAGATGACCAACTGGCTTTCGAAGCTGGAGACTGCCGAGGACCGCAAGGAGGTCGACAGGGTGATCAAGAAGTTCTGGCAGACGGGACTGAACAACACCGCATCCAAGAACCGGCTGTTGAAGCAGTTTTTTGAGACCGACACATACCCATATGCGAACTACTCCCGGTTCCTTGCGCTCAACCGGACGCTACTGCCCGAGATGCTCGAAAAGACCCTCGACCAGCTCGACTCTAGCTTACGGTTCCAGATGCACCATGATGCCATGGCTGACAAGGTTGTTGTGTTCTTCTCGGAGTTGGTCAAGTTCAAGCTTGTGCCCGAGCACGTCCTGTTCCATAAAGTGAGGACTTTGATTCTGAACGTGGACGTGTCGAACAACGTCGAGATGCTGAGTCTGCTGTTCGACCGGTGCGGCTCTGTGTTGATCAATGACCCGGAGTACAAGGAGAAGACCACAGAGCTGATTGACCTGCTGAGATCGTTGAAGGAAGAGAGACCGCTCTCGCAGGCCACTTCGAGTGGGATCAAGACGTTCCTGGCCTCTCTGGAGAGGTACGACGTGGCACCAAGGGAGGCCAAGCCAAAGGCCGTTGTTGAAGAGGCCTTTGACGTTGAGAAGTTTATGGACTTTTTGATCCTGCGGTGCCTGGGCAGAAAGGGCATCAATGTCAGCAAGCTGCTGCCAAAGTTTGACCTGAAAGGGGACGACAAACTTAGAGACAGGCTGGTGAGCCTACTGTCCCACCCGGAGAACGTCAACTTCTTTGAGATCAAGTTGATGGCAAGGGTTGCCAGAGGTGGCAGATTCAAGTGGCTGCGTCAGCAGGCCCGGGAGAACGTCCTGGAGGCGTTTGCAAAGGGACTCGAGGCATCGAATTATAGAGACAGCCAGAAGATGCTTGCCCTCGCCGAGTACATCAGCTACATTGTCCCGTCTGGCGAGCTAGGTCCGGTTGTAAACAAGCTACTAGAACCGATTGATGACGTTGCAGTTGCACACTTGCGGACTCGGCTTGCGTGCACGCTGTTTGACGGCATCGAAGCGGACAAGCTGAAGAGCGCCAACACCAGAGTCAAAGTTCTCGGCTACCTGAAGAAGCTTGGTCAGTACGCTGGACGTGCTAACGCCGCGATGCCGTTCACTATGGAGCTGGGAAGTGCCGCGACTGCACTGGGCGATCTCAGGCGGGAGCTGGAGAGGATTGTGGGAGAGGCCGGATTGGACGAGGTGGAGGGGGAAGAGGAGGAGGAGGAGGAGGAGGAGGAGG
>JADIOY010000016.1:41871-71232 GCA_018344475.1 Xiuguozyma silvatica | reverse complement strand
AACGCCCCTGGGAGGAGCACGTCGGCTAAAGTTGTACGGGCTTTACAAGTCACGCAGTGCTTTACGTCCATCGACGCGTCGACTCTTCGTTGCTCCGACCCTTCTGCTCCTACTCTTCTGCTCCCGTGCGCGCTAATAAAGCCGGCTTAATTTTTCAGCTGAAAATACACCACCCTGTTAAACCACCCGACGATGGCTGTCAGAAGACGTAGAACAAAGCCGGCCGAGGGAACCTTCGTCGGAACCGACGGAAACGTCTACCAGAAGGAGGACCAGATCGATGTGGCCCAAATCGCCAGAACCACGCTCCTCATGGCCGTAGTCGTCTTCCTCGTCGCCTACTTTGTGCTCCAGGCCTACTGGCTCATCTGGGACGCTTTCCTCGAGTACTACTTCTACTACGAGCAGATGAACCGCGCAAAGTTTGCCCTCCGCGCCGCCATGTGGGGTTTCAAGCTCTTCATCGCCTGCAAGGCTCTCACCTTCCTCAATGCCAAGCTGCTCCTCAGATACAACGACGAGAAGGAGCTTCCAAAGTACGACGAGAACTAAACTAGACAGGACAGGACTAGAACCAACCAAAACTAAACCTTGTATAATACCTATCCATCAACCTTTGCTAATATATCCTACTGCTCAGTGAAACAGATCCCCAGCTCGTCGAGACACTCCTGGACGAGCTCCTGGTCGAATCTGATACCCTCCGAGGCCAGTACACCCATCACCTTGCCGACGTTGAGCGGACGGTAGACGAGGATGTCCGAGTGGATATCCTCATTTGACACGAGCACCCTTCGAATCTCGTTGAACACCGACGACCGCACGATCTTCTTGTCCTCGCCGTCGCATTGGCTCATCCTGATGCACTCGTCTTTCGCGACGCTGAAAGACTTCACAGCCACGTCCAGCGCCTCCCTGCCGAGCATTCCGCACGTCATCTTCAGCACCTCCAGCATCTCCTTTCGAGACCTCACGGGCTTCAGCCCCCACTCAAGCACCTGCCTCTTCAGCTGCTTCGTTGTCAGAGCGTCCAGAAACTTGAATGGGGTTGACTCGGCATCTTCGCACCCTTGACTGTCCGGGATTTCGGCAACACCTGAAAGATCCTCGACAGATACACCAAGGTACCCTGGAGGATCTGCAACGACGATCTCACCGTCGTCGTCGTCCCCCTCCTCCTCCTCAGTCTTCTGAGACGAAGGAACCTGTATGCTCTTGAGAAAGACGGGCTCATCAGTAACATCGGCAGTAACATCGGCAACCTCATGACGTGCAGCCTCACGACGTGCAGCCTCCACAACCTCCAGCGTCAGCGGCTCCGGATCCTCATCCGAGCAGCTGTCCGCAATAGTACTGGGCACAGGTGAGCTGTGCCACGACCGGTTCATCGTCACAACCTGCGACAGCGTCATAATCGGCCCGAACGGGTCGTTGTTATCGGATTCAAGGAAGCTTCTTTCGTTGCGCCCTTGGACGATGACGTCGTCGTCGTCGTCGTCGTCCGCGCCGGCGTAACCATACAACACGCGCACATCCTCCTTGGTCATCTCCGGCGGCACCTGCGCAGACTCCCACAAGTCTGGCTGGCAGTCGCCGTCCTTCTTAAGCTGCTGCGACACCTGCGTGTACTTCTCCAGCAGAGAGCTCAGCGTTTCGGTCCGCGTCTTGGCCAGAGACGGCATCTGCTGTGTGATCTGAGACAGCACCTGGGACCAGTCCTCGCTGTTAAATAGAGAGCCTCCCATACTATCACCAACCGGCTCATCAGTCTTCTGCCTCCGCAGAAGCCCCAGCTTCCCCGGTTTGCCCGATAGCTGCTCGATCGAGCCCTGCTTGTACTTCCTGGCCATCTTGGCCGTGATCGACCCGATCTTGTCCTTCTTAGGCCTCGATTTGCGTGCTGCCGGCTTCTTCTTCCTGCTTTTGTACGTCTTGGCCGGCTTTTTCGGCTGCTCTACATCGGACCCCTTCAGTCCCATCGACCGTACCTTCGTCTTCACCTCGTCCAGCTGCTCCCAGTCCTCCAGGGCGCCCTGGGCCTGGGTGCCAAAGAAGAAGGACATGGTTACTATATAGGGCAAATCCAAGGTCCCATCCGCGCTCTATTATTTTTTCCGCCCTCCCTATTATTCTTTTTTTTTTTTTTTTTTTGAATCGACGCGAACAACTTAGACGCGTTTATATTACCCCATACTTTACAAGGCAGCCACATTGTCGAAGAACAAGTGAGAGGTATATCACCGGATACGCCCGAGAAGCGGACAAGCGAGAGCGTTGTTGAACACAGCGGTGCCGAACATGCTCTGAAGCGGCTGAAGGTGGACCAGTTGGCGACACCACCTATTGAGAAGGTGCTCGATTTCCACCCTCAATTGAAGGATAAGAGTGCCAAGGGACTCTCAAAAGAGGAGGCCAAGGCCGCCAAGGAAGCCGCCAAGGAAGCCGCAAAGGCCGCCAAGGAAGCCGCAAGGGCAGAGAAGGAGAAGCAGCGCGAGCTGAAGAAGCAGCAAAAGGAGGAGGAGCTTCGGATCAAGCGCGAGAAGAGAGAGGAGGAGCTCCGGATCAGGCGTGAAAAGAAGGAGGAAGAGAAGCGCCTGAAGGAGGAGGAGCGTGCCCGCAAGCAGACCGAGATGGAGGAGCGCAAGAAGGCTCGCGAGGAGGCCAAGCGGCTGAAGGAGGAGGAGAGACTCGAGGCCAAGCGCAAGAAGGAGGAGGAGCGGTTGCAGAAGGAGGCAGAGAAGAAGGCCGCCGAGGAGGAGAAGGAGCGCTTGAGAAAGCTTGAAGAAGAGAAGAAGGCCAAGCATTCGATCACTGCGTTCTTCAAGAAGGCTCCCTCTTCGCCTGCGCCAGAGGCCACCAGAGCCGCCCAGGCTGTCAAGGCCGTTAAAACTGAGAACCCCGCGCAAAGCTCTCCAATCAAGCAGTCGAACCTGCTACAGGCTGCGATTGCATCCTCTGAACCCGTCGTGCACGAGAATTCCGGTGCCGTTCCATCTAGCCCGGCACCGAAGAAGTCCCTTGGAGCGCCGTTCGAGTCGCACTTCCTGCCGTTCTACGCGAACGCCAACACCACCGTGTCGCACCACACGCCACCGCGGTCGCAGTTCAAGGATCTCGATGCGCTGCTGTCGAGTCCGACGAGGGCATCTGGAGCAGGCTTCAAGACCTTCCTGAGAGGCTACCGTGGGTACAAGCCACGGGACGATCTGACGACGGCGTCAGACGTCGCGCAGAAGGTGAACCTCGGCCTTGGTGAGGAGTCGGAGAAGCTCTTTGACCGTGTTCCACAGAAGTACCTCGAGTTCTACGAGAACAAGCGCCCGCCTTACCTCGGCACCTACTCCTTCTCTGTGAAGGACGTCAAGGAGGATCTCCCACGCGATCCGTTTGCCCGTGTCACGAGCAAGGGAAAGCTGGCCATCGACTACGACTACGACAGCGACCTCGAAGATATCGAGGATGACGAGGAAGGCGAGGACCTCGGCGAAGACGACGAGGATGACGAGGACGACGAAAATGCCTCATCTTCTGACCTCGAGGGCTTCGTCGAGGAGGACGACGGCACGAACGGCAACTCGGGCGCCAAGGATGAGGCCGCTGCCACGGGTGGCAAGATCACTAGCCAGCTGAGACCGGAGTGCCGCTGGTACGTCAAGGACGATTCCGACAAGGATGCGTTTACCGAGTACTTCAACGGCCTCGGATACAAGCGGTTGCGGTACGAAATCGGATTCCCGATCGACCCTGTGCACAACTACTGGAAGCCCGAGAAGCCCGAGGTGAAGGCGGAGGTGTCGGTCGATGTGACTTCCTCGGCGGCACCACCGGCATCGGCATCTGGTGCCGGTGTCACGGCTACTACGGGAGCTTCAAAGAAGGTGATCACCTCGCCCGCTGACATGGCCACGCTGCGCGCCTTTATCAAGGAGAACGAGGACTTCACTCTGGGCACTTTGACGGAGATGGCACAGAAGAAGGTGCTGAACGGATACTCGAAGGCGATGGTCCGGAACAGCATAAAGGAGCTGGCAAAGTTTGACAAGAAACGGAACGTGTGGGAGTTGACGACTGCTACACCAGATACACCAGCTACAACAGCTGCACCAGTTGCACCGGCTACAGTTGCACCAGCTGTTGCCCCCGCCGTGACAGCTGCTACCGCCACCTCCCCATCGCAAACGTCAATCCAGTCAACCTCCTGAGTCACGCCCCCCGCATATTCACGCCAACCCAGCCTTAGCTAACACATAATGTAATATATAACCCAACGTACTTCCCACAGGGGGCCTTTTCGCGTCCGACCTCCAGCCGGTTGCCTAATGCGGCCTAATGTTTCGCGTCAACTTTTCGTAATTTTTTTTCAATTTAGATCGGAATAGGCAACGCGATTCCCACTTAGAGCAACGCCCCATAGCACAATAATTTTCTCATCCCCCCCCTCGAACACCGATTCTTCTTCTTCCAGCATCATGTCTTCGCCACCATTGCCATCTTCGCCGGAGCACGATGAGGAGAGTAACGTCAGATCGACCATGACGGACTCGAACGTCGGTCAGGACTCCAACTCGAACCCTGCCGTCCCCTCTTCGCCGCTCTTTATGCCCCCTTCGAGCGATTCCGTCAACTCGGCCACTACGCGTAACGGCCGCAACGACCGCAGCCAGAGAAGTCAGAGAAGCGCCTTGAATGGCACGTCGTCCCCGCTCGCCCACGGTAGCGATATTCTGAGCGGCAGCACTTCTTCCACTTCCAATGGTGCCAGTACGAGAGCAAGACACCACCAGAACCGCGGTGACATCCACTCCTCTGAGTTCTTGTCCTCGCCAATGAGCCGCCGGTTCTTCACCGAAGGCGGAAGCAGCAGCAGCAAGCAGGCATCCAGTTCGACGTTGAGAAGCGAGTTGTCGTCGACTCCGTTGCCATCCTCTTCTTCTGGTGTCGGTCCAGACTCGCAGTCACAGGACCAGCCAGGCTCTGCCACGAGCACGTCGCACGCTCCAGACGAGCCCGTCAGGGTCATCTGGGGTACGAACGTCTCGATTCAGGAGTGCTCGGATAACTTCCGTACTTTCCTGATGTCGTTTAAGATGAAGTACCGCAAGAGACTCGACGAGCAGACTGAGAACGCCGACGAGGACGACCGCCTCTACTACGTCGAGCTCCTCAACATGATGAAGGACACGGGCGCCACCAACCTCAACCTCGATACCCGGAATCTGCTCAGCTTCAGCACCACCAAGAAACTCTACTACCAGCTCGTCAACTACCCACAGGAGGTTGTCCCAATCATGGACCAGACCATCAAGGACTGCCTCGTGTCGCTCGTCCTGGACAACGCCATGCCTCCTCAGGACGGTTCCTCGCAGCTTGACAGGGACGCCACCGTCGACCAGATCGAGTCTTCCGTCTACAAGGTGCGCCCTTACAACATCGAGACCCACAAGGGCATGCGCGACCTGAATCCGAACGACATTGACAAGCTTGTGTCCGTCAAGGGACTCGTCATCCGTACGACCCCAGTCATTCCTGACATGAAGGTTGCCTTCTTCAAGTGTAACGTTTGCGACCACACCGTCGTCGTCGAGAACGACCGTGGCCTCATCCAGGAGCCAACCAAGTGCCCTCGTCCAATCTGCGGAGCTCCAAACTCGATGCAGCTGATCCACAACCGTTCCTCGTTCGCCAACAAGCAGGTCATCAAGCTGCAGGAGACTCCTGACAACGTCCCCGACGGACAGACTCCTCACAGTGTCTCTCTGTGCGTCTACGACGAGCTCGTTGACTCCTGCCGTGCTGGTGACAGGATCATCGTGACCGGTATTTTCAAGTCTTCCGCTGTCAAGGTGAACCCACGTCAGCGTGCCATGAAGACCCTGTACAAGACCTATTTGGACACCGTGCACATCCAGAAGATCGACAACAACAGGCTCGCTCCAGACAACACGACGCTCGAGGCGGAGCTCGCTGACCAGACCGAGGTGTCTGAGAAGCGTCAGCTCAGCGAGGAGGAGATCGAGAAGATCAAGGAGACCGGACTGCGCGAGGATGTGTACGACCTGCTGGCGAGATCGTTGGCCCCCTCCATCTACGAGATGGACGACGTCAAGAAGGGTATCTTGCTGCAGCTGTTTGGCGGTTGCAACAAGGAATCGCAGAAGACTGGCCGCACCCGTGGCGACATCAACGTGCTCCTGTGCGGCGACCCATCGACGTCGAAGTCTCAGTTGATGCAGTACGTTCACAAGATCGCCCCGCGTGGTATCTACACCTCCGGCAAGGGCTCGTCGGCGGTCGGTCTGACCGCCTACGTCACGAGAGACATCGACACTCGCCAGCTGGTCTTGGAGAGTGGTGCGCTGGTGCTCTCCGATGGCGGTGTCTGCTGCATCGACGAGTTCGACAAGATGAGCGACTCGACGCGTTCTGTTTTGCACGAAGTGATGGAGCAGCAGACGATCTCTATCGCCAAGGCTGGCATCATCACGACTCTGAACGCCAGAACGTCGATCCTGGCCTCTGCCAACCCAATTGAGTCCCGCTACAACCCTAATCTGCCGGTGACCAAGAACATCGACCTGCCACCTACGCTGCTGTCTCGTTTCGACCTGATCTACCTGATCCTGGACAAGGTTGACGAGAGCATCGACGGGCAACTCGCCAGACACATCACGGGCATGTACCTGGAGGACAACCTGGAGAGTGCGTCGAAGCAGGAGTACCTGGACGCCGAGTTCCTCACTGCGTACATCCAGTACGCCAAGGAGATGTACCAGCCGAAGCTGACCGAGGAGGCCAAGAACGAGCTGGTCAAGTCGTACGTTGAGATGCGTAAGCTCGGTGAAGATGCGCGCGCCAGCGAGAAACGGATCACTGCAACGACGAGACAGCTCGAGTCGATGATCAGACTGTCGGAGGCCCACGCCAAGATGAGGCTGTCGGAGGAGGTGACACTGGGCGACGTGCAGGAGGCGGTGCGGCTGATGCGGTCTGCACTGAAGGACTACGCGACGGACCCACTGACGGGCCGGATCGACATGGACCTTGTGCAGACTGGCCAGACGTCTGCGGAGCGCAAGATGACTGAGGACCTGACGAAGCGGGTGAGCGAGATCGTGACGACGCAGGGCTCTGTGTCGTACGAGGCGCTGCTGACGCAGATGAACGAGCAATCGTCGACGAAGGTGGAGAACTACGACCTGTCAGAGGCGCTGCGGCGGTTGGAGGCGGACGGTCAGATCGTGACGATTGGCCGCGGCCACCACCGGGAGATCCGCGCTAACCGGACGGCATAGATACGAAACGAAACTGGGTGGTGGTTTGAGTTAATATATAGGCTGAATGTATTTTTACGTGAGACAGTGCTGGGAAGTGTGTTGTTGGTTTGCCTTTAGTACCAGTTGGCCTCGTCGGCCTCGTTGGCCTCGGTCTCATCCTGGACGCCGAAGAAGCCACCGTTCTGCTTGGTGATGTAGTTGATGCCCTGGAGGAACTCGTCGATGGAGATCTTGTTTGTCTCGGCGTTCTCTGCCTCGCGCTTGAGCCAGAAGGAGTACGGGTTGCGGGCGAGGGCGTTGTAGCACTGGCCGAGGGTGTCGGAGTACTCAGCGAGGGTGGTGAGTGGGAGGTCGGAGGCGCAGAAGACGAGGTCAATTGCGATTCTGAGGGCGAGGTCGGTGGAAGCGTCGTCGAATCTGACGTCGATGGCTCTGAGCCTCTCGAGGAAGTACTCCGGGTCGTTGCGGGATCTCGAGTACTTCCACTCGAGGTAGCGCATGACGGAGGAGACGGAGTGGCAGTTGATGAGCAGCTCCTTGCGCATGTTGTCGAATGGGTGGGTGCCCTCCTTGTAGAAGGTGTTGAGCTTGAGGCACTCGCAGACGAAGTCGATCACGAGGTAGAGCAGGTGGATGTTTCTGTTGGCAACGTCGTTGATCTTGTAGTTCCAGTGGAAGTAGCCGCCGGCCTGCTGGGGCTTGGACTGGGTGAACGAGCCTGGGGCGAACGTGAAGAGACGCTTGTACAGGCGCTTCTGCCAGGTGGCGACGCTGAGGCCGCTGGCCAGCGGGCCGACCTCGGCCGCGAAGAAGGCCACGTCGGGGTGGATCAATTCGTACGAGGTGGCATTGAAGCGGAGGTCCTGCTCGTTAGTGGCACCGTCGCCGAGGTTGTGAGGGACGGAGTCGATGAACGGCTGGCTGGCACGCTTGTTTGGAGCGGCGGTGGCTGTGTTTTTGGCGGTGGACATGGGTGTAATTGGGCTGGTTAGAGGGTTGAATTAGGGTCCTTCTGTGGTTGCACAAATATGGGATGACGGCCTCGGCTGAGCGGGAGCGACCGGGGGTCTTTTTAAACGAATCAGCCCGAGAATCAGCCCGAGAATCAGCCCGCGAATATGCCCCGAGAATCTCCCAATATGCCCCTAGGAACTTCCAATATGCGCCTAGGAATCTCCCCAGAATCCCCCCAGAATCCCCCCAGAAATCCCCAACACTGCATCCACCTCAGTAGCAGCCGTGGCCATTCTTTCCCCTGCGCCGTCTCGTACCACTCTACTACACTCACGTTAGCGCGAGTCAGGGGGACCCCAAAAAAAAATCCGGGGAGAGTCGATCTGACTTTCGCCTCGCACCTCTACACCCCACCTTTAAGTAATTGGAGGGTAATGGGGTAATTGAAGAAGCGCGAACACTGGCTCCCCCCTCCCTCCTCCAATAAAAAGCCAGCCCCATTGGTGGAAAAAAAATGAGACGCAAAAATTCGGCCTGAAAAAAACCCCTCCTAATCCAAAGACCTTTTCCTCCTTACCAACACACACAGACAATGTTCGCTAGACAGGGAATTAGAGCTGCCAGAGTCGGCGTCAAGCCGGTCTGCAGCGTCAGATACGCCTCCTCCGTTGGCCAGAAGGTCTCCGGCTTCGTCGACTGCGCCAGCTACTGGACCAAGGTCGTTGGTGAGGTGTCCAAGCAGGTCTACAACAAGGAGGGCCTCTCGCCGCCATCGGGCGCTGAGTTCTCCAAGCTCTGGACCGAGACCAAGGCCAGTGCTCTGTCGTTCGTCAAGAACCCACAGGTCGTCGGACTCCAGCTCACCAACGGCTTCCAGGCCGCCAGCGCTGGCGACTTCGTCAAGTGGGCCTGCTACCTGATTCAGATCATCGGCTTCTTCTCCCTTGGAGAGATGATCGGCAGAAGACAGATCGTCGGCTACCCAAGCTTCGGCCCAAAGGCCGAGCTCAAGAAGATCGCTGCTGAGCAGCAGGCTGCCGAGGAGAAGGCCGCCGCCGAGAAGAAGGCCGCCGAGAAGAAGGCTGAGAAGGCCGACAAGAAATAGATATATTCAATGGAATGTTTATGTTGAACTGGACCGGATCGGTGCCCTTAAACTATGGGCCAACCAACTATGGGCCCAATTGCGCCAGTTGTGGGCCCCAATATCCAGGGGTGCCGGGCTATTCGCGTCTATCATAATTTGTACATGCTAAAGTAGTTGTAGGGACTCTGCTCCTGCTCACTCCTTCTCCTTCCTCCTCTTGCTTCCCTCTACCATCGCGCGCTTCTTCCGCCGCTTCTCCCGCATCACCTTCGGCACCGTGCTGATCTCCTCCCTCTCCACGGCCTTCCGCTTCAAGTCCTTGCGCCGGTTCCGCGACACCTTCGCCAGGCCGTCGCGCATCCACTCGGGGACACCTTCGACGGCTCCGCTCTCCTTCATCACGTTCACCACCGTGCCGATCGTGTCCGCGTCCTGCTTCGTGTAGAATGTAACTGCCTTGCCGGCCCGTCCAGCACGGCCCGTTCTGCCCACACGGTGCACGTACGCCTGCGCACTGTTCGGCACATCGTAGTTGATCACCAGGTTGATCCCCTTGAAGTCGATACCGCGCGCAAGCACGTCCGTGCAGATCAGGCACCACACTTCGCCCCGCTTGAACCGCTCCAGCGTCTCCTCACGCTGCGTCTGCGTGCGCTCGCTGTGAATCACGTCCACGTTCAGCCCATCGTACAGCAGCTCGTGGAAGAGCGCCTTGGCACGCGGAATGCTCTGCAAGAAGATGATCACGGGCGGCTTGAACTCCCCCTGCTGCACAAGGTCCCGGATCGCCAGCAGCTTGCCGTGCTCGTCGCCGCAGTACACAAGCTTTTGCTCGATCGAGCTGTTGGCCGCCTCCTTGTGGCCAATGATGATCCGCTCAGGGTACGTCATGAGCCCCTCGGCGATCGTTTCAACGCTCGACGTGATCGTCGCAGAGAAGATCGACCGCCGCAGCTTGGCGTTCGAGCACGCCGTCAGGATCCGATCAGTCTGCTCGACAAAGTTCGACTCAAACATCCGGTCCGCCTCGTCCAACACGAGCTGCTCGACCGTCGACAGGTCGATAGCCTCGGCCTGAACCATATCGATCAGCCGCAGCGGCGTCGTCACAATGATGTCGAACTTGCCCGACGAGATAACGTGGTTGCGCATCTTGCCGGCGATCGACTTGTTCAGGTACGCCACCTTGAGCGCCGGAATACCCTTCACCAGCTGGTTCAGCTCGTTGAAGATCTGGTATGCAAGCTCCTTCGTCGGCGACACAACGAGTCCTCTGACACCGTCGTTCTTCTGGCCCTTCTTGCCCTTCTTATCCTTCTTATCCTTCTTGCCACTTCCGCCATTCCTTCCCCTCAGCAACGACTGCACCAACGGAATCAGAAATGCAAGCGTCTTACCAGATCCCGTAGGAGCACAGCCGATAATGTCCTTGCCGTACATAGCGGCAGGGATCGCCTCGCTCTGGATCGCCGTCGGCTCCTTGAACCCGCCGACCCGCAAGTTCTCCAGCAGCTGCCTGTCAAAGTCAAACCGACCGATCAGGTCCTGGAAGGATCCAATAGGCAGCGGAATATCCTCGCCGCTGACCTTGGTTCCATTCAGTGCCCTCAGTTTCTCCGCATCCTCGGCAGTCGCAATGATAGGAGGCGGGATACTGTCGTCGGCACTCACCTTACTCGTCTCCTCCTTACTCTTACTCCTGCCTCTCTTTGGAGTAGTCTTATGGAAGAAATCCACGCCCTGCTCGACCTCTTCTTCCAGCAGCCGCTGTTTCTCCGCCTCATCTTCTTCCACAGACTTACTATTCACGTTACTGCCCTTATTCTTCGGGATCGACGCGCCTCTCGTCAGCGCTCTAAAGAGATCCATCGTTCGTTGCACACGCCTCTATATAGTCTGTCTGTCTATCTTAGAAAATCCCTTGAATATTTTTTTTTTAAATATTTTTTTTTCCCCCCCCCCCCTTGGCTTTTCTTTTTTTTCCACATACACACGGAGATTTTTCACCCTCACTCAGTTTTTCCTCGGTTTTTCGTTCACAAAAATTTTTCAGAATCCAGACCCCAAGGCTCACACACAATGCTAAGGATGGTGCCGGGTTTGAGGGTTTTGCGACAGAGTGTCAGCACGTCCGTGACGCGGCCGTTGAAGCCATTGACTTTTAGACGTAACGTCGTTCTTGCCAGAGGCAAGCGGACCAGGGGACTCCTCAGGGACCCAGAAGAGGTGCTCGCCTCTACTAACGGTCCCAACAAGTACGGCATCTCTGAGGACAACCTGGAGCCGGTCAAGGGCTTCCTCGGCAGCGAGTACGAGCTGCCGGATGCCCTGCTGCTGCAGGTGTTAACACACAAGTCGTTTGCGCACGGATCGAAGCCATACAACGAGAAGCTGGCGTTCCTCGGCGACGAGCTGCTCACGCTGGCCGCATCCAAGTACGCCCTGCGCCAGGAGGCCAGCTCATACCAGTACAGTATCGGAAGCGTCAATTTCGACTCGGTCGGCTCGCTCGCACAGCGGCTGCTGGTGACCGACCGGATCCTGAGCCAGTACGCCGAGAAGGAGGGACTCGATAAGGTGTTCTTCTGTAAGGCACCTAAAGGTGACAAGCCAAAGGGAATCTACTCCACGATAGCCCGGTCGCTCGTGGGCGCCATTGCCCTGAAGCACGGCAAGCCCGCTGCCGAGAAGTTCATTGACGAGAAGGTGTGGGGCGAACTGCTCCCGCTCGTCGAGGCCAGAGAGCAGTGAGCCACGGAGAAAAAAATATGACAGATCGATCGTGTATATACATAGTTGAGGACGGAGATCCAGGGGGACGGAAATACATCCCCATGACTCCTCCTGGTTTATAGCAATAGGCAAAAAGAACGTGCCTGTAGGACGACCTACCTGTACTTGTACAATTCTTATTAGTTAAACTCATCCAAATTGATCTCCCACTTGTCCATTCCCCTTACGTTTTACCCTGGCGTGCCCGACCCAAATATGGCTTTAAAAAAAAAAACCCTGTATTTTTTTTGGAGGGGCTTCGCACTTCGAAGAAAAAAAAAAAAAACGCGTCCCCTTTATACGTTCCTGAAACCCCTACATCCCACTGCTCTTCCCGCCAATGACGACGACCATAGACGTAGCACACTTCAAGCGCTACCACAAGGCGCTCAAGTTGTACCTGGGTATCTCCCAGGACCACCTGACGCCCATCACATCCTCCCGGGTCGCCAAGGCCAGGGAAAAGCTCGGCAGACTCACCGAGATCCAATTCTATGATCTCAGTACCGACGTCTACGACGAGCTCCAGCGCCGGATCAACGAGACCAACGAGCGGCCAAAGCATCTCCCGCCGCAGTCCTCGTACCACCCGAAGCGCAACCAGGCCCGCCAGAAGCTGGCTGCGCTGCCGTCGCAGCGATTCAAGGACCTCGTCAACGACGTTCTCTTTGAGATCGAAAAGCGCGAGCTGATGAGCCCCTCTGAGATCGTCTTCGCCGAGGTGGGCGACGGTGCCGACGGTGTTGACGGCGCCAGCGTTGGCAAGAATTACGAGAAGAATTACGAGCAGAAGAAGTACAACAAGTACGAAAAGAAGTCACCACAGCGGAACCGGCAAATCGAACCGGCCCTGGACGTTGATCTGCCGGCTTCAGCACAGCCTGCCCAGCGTGAAATCAAGGCCTCTACGGTGGTGCCGCACCGGGCCGAACTCACGTGGAGCAACGACGAGGACGACGAGGAGTTTGAAGAGGCTCGCGAGGCTGTGCGCGGACCCGAGGTCACCCAGGAGGCCAAGGACATCGCCAACTCGTTCGTTCCGTCCGGCAACGAGAGCACCACGGCAGGCCCGATTCCAGGCACCGTGCAGCACCAGATCGTCAACTCTGGCAAGCGCACCGTCTCTCAGGAGAAGGACGCCGTCGCCCGTGACCTGGCCACCGCACAGGCCACCTCTACCGAGGTGTCCAGCCTGCAGGCCAAGCTGGAAGCCCTCGAGACAGACTACAAGAAGTTGCAGGTGAAGTCGGCGCAGAACGAGGAGGAGCTGACCGCCTCGCTGCGCCAGCAGACCGACAAGAACAGACAGCTCAGCCAGTCCCTTGAGGAAGTGCAGAAGGAGAAGTCGCAGCTGGCCCAGATCACCGAGCAGCAGCGGAAGCAGATCTCCGGGCTCCAGAAGGGTGCCATCGACAAGAGCGTCTTCGAGGACAAGAATGCCGATCTCCAGAAACAGCTCGACTCGCTCACGGAGTCCCACTCTGCCCTCAAGGACGAGCACCGCGAGCTCCAGAGACAGAACGAGGAGTTGCAGGACCAACACATTGCATTGCAGGACGAGCATGGCAAGCTACAGAAGCAGCATGTCGACCTTAGCAAGAAGCTCGCCACTTCCCCTACCAGCACACATTACGATGCCACCAGCCCCTCTACTTCGAGGTCAATCGATACCACTCCGGCTCCAAAGACGACGACGACGACGACGACGACGACGGGCACCACCACCAACACTGCATCTTCCAAGCCATCCCTTCTCATGGAGCCCGTCACCGACCTCAAGGAGTTGCAGACGTACTGCTCTGGCACTGGCTTGATCCCAGTGGAGCCAGTCGCGGACCTCTATGCCGCCACAGAGTCACTATACAAATACCTTGCCGGTGGCAAGATAGACTCCGACGGCCTATTCAGCAACGTCAGCTCCGTCGGAACCGCTGCCCAGTTGATCATCAAATCGGCTCCTTCGGGCAAGTACGAAGAGCGGGTTACCCACATTAAGGGTGCCCTGTCGAATCTGTTCACTTCGACCAGATACTACGCTATTTACAAGGACGTGATGCCTCTGCTCCTGATGCATGCCTCCATCGGAGACGTCTACTTCGCCGTGTGTGACCTTCTTGGAGCCGCCAAGGTGAAGGCTACCAGCAAGAATCTGATAAAGGCACTGGACGATTCGAAGGCTACCCTTGCCTCCTCTGCAGCCACCTTGTCTTCCACTACCGCTACGATGGCGACGGCGGCGGCGATGACGACGACGACGACGACAGGAGGTATTCCTAGTTCTGGCTCGACCACGTCTCGCTCTTTAGAGTCACAGACTCCGTCGAAGATTGCCGTGCCAACGGGCGCCTCGATCCCGGACGAGCGCGTGCCGCACACCCCGACTTACGACGACGGCTCGTCTTCGGTGAGACCGCTGCGCATGGCACAGAAACTGTCGAGCCCTCAGGGACCTTCGAACCCTGCTGAGGAGAGGCCGCACGGGCTCGGCGCCAAGATGAGCCCGATCAATCCGATCCAGACCAAGTCTCTGTCGAATTCTGCCACCAAGCTGTCGAGTTCGACGAAAAGCAGCGGCAGCAACAAGAATGACACTCCCTTTTACACGAGTGGCAACGTGAGCGTCTCCTCGCTCGCCTCGAAGTTCTCCAATACCGAGTCTCCCTCTAAGAAGTCGATCGCCAGCGGGTCTGCACAGTCTACTCCACGGAAGGGTGACAACGACAACCTGAGCAAGATCAGGGAGAAGTTTGAGACCCCACCTGAGGAGATGAACGGAGTCAAGATCTCGGGCAGCGGAACGCCGTCGCCGATCAAGTACAATACGAAGCCGACGACCAAGAAGGTGTTCAATGCGTTTGCCGATGACGATGACGATGACGATGAGGAGGGGGAGGAGGCGGTCCCTGCCAAGGGCATTCAAAAGGAGGATTCTAACAAGGCAATCTACGAAGATGCATCCGAACCTTCTGGCCTGATCGGCAACCCGCTGGACTCGCCTGTTCCCGATGCCGTCAACCTCAAGAAGGGTACGATGAAGGACGTTCCGGACCTGACGACGCCGAAGCTGTCTGGAAGCGAGAGACTGATGTCTCCAATTGCCACGCAGGAGGCCAATTCCACCAAGACAGACGCCAATGCCAACGCCAATGCCAACGCCAAGGCCAACGCCAAGGCGGCACCTATTGTTGACTACGACGACGATGACCGGGAGGAAGAAGGAGAGGAAGAGGAAGAGGAATTTGACGTTGAAAAGTTCAACACGCTCGACCCAGACAACACTCTGAAGGAGCTGCTGATGTACCTGGAGGCACAGACGGCAGAGGTGATTGCAGCCATTCAACTGCTGCTCACGTCCATCAGAGACCCACAGGCCACTAGAGGCCTGCTTCGGCGCGCTGCGGGCCAGATCGTGACCGTCGTGAAACAGATGTGCGAAGGTACGCGGACTCTGATGAAACAGAGCAGGTACACGGACACGATGGGCCACGCCCGCTACGTTGTGGACATGCTGGACGACTGCGTGGAGCGGATGACGAAGCTGTACGGCACGGATACGAGCCGGGACGACGAGTACGCTGACAAGCAGTTCAAGCAAAGATCTGCGGGCATTGCATTCGATGTCGCGCGGAGTACGAAGGAGCTGGTGAAGACTACAGAGGAGGCCAAGATCCGGGACGAGATTGCGGTGATCGGCTCGCGTCTGAACCAGGGCTCTACTTAAAACTTTCTAATAAGATACGAACTACCATAGCAACGGACGATGTGACGTAGGGCGTCTTACGTATGCCGGTCGTCTACTGGCATTTCCCCTACTAAAAAGAAAAAAAAATGGCTCAGGAGTTCTGTTGCCCAAGTCCCCGCCGCGTTACCCGATCGGGAAGATCAGATCTTGAGAAAATGTGGGGCCACTGCAGTGGCGTGGTTCTAGACGCCTGCTCGGAGAGACCGGTCAGGATGCGGACGGAATAATCGGAAGCGACATGCGACATTCCAAGCGGAAGCTGAGGGTAGTTAGTTAATCCGAGGCCAGGTGCTGTCCGGAATATAATTTTAGGACTAGGCATCGGCGTAGGCTCAGTCGTGGAGTCTACGAGGGAGATGTATAGGGGGAGAGGTAAATCTGTGACCGTACCGCAGGGTGCTGGCAGCCATCAGATGGAACGCGGGGAGCCGGCCCGACTAGGCCCGACTTGGGGGTACAGCCTGGGTATGAGTTTTGCCTGCAAGACATGTGACGTGCCGGGCCTCATTGTGTTTTTAAGGCGGGGGGGGATCTCAGCTCACGAGATCTGCCTTGCCGTCGAGGAGGAAATTGGGGCGGTGAAGTTTCATAGGGCTGATAGTACCCGGGGATGAGCGGCTAAGATAAACCCGGTAAGTGACAGCCAGGACAGATCGGGAATTGAATGAGTGAAAGTAATTGTGGTTGTGATGGTGGTGGTGGTGTATCAATCGGCAATGGAAGGGATGTGCCGAGGACGTCGACGCAAATAGCTGCGCATTCTGGGAGGCTGTTAATGCGTACCTAGAATATGTGCCTCAAAGTGGGGAAACGGACGCACAACCCCGTATAGCAATTACTCCATCCCCCGCGGCTGCACTCGCCTGATGTATGCCTGTGGGGTGGGGGTGGTTTTTTTTTACAGGGATCTTGCAGTTCGCAGAAAGGTTCTCCCGGGTTAAATGTGCGGGGGGGGAGTGGGTGAAGCCTGAGCATTTGGGCGTGGAATGATTTTTTTGAATCTCCTGTTAAGATGCCCCGACCAGGCAAGGTACGGGAGAGGCCCGTACCGTAAGAGTTGGGGAGGGGAGTTAGATGTGTGTCGATTCTGCATACTGCGTATATAATAATTTCGTCTTGTATATAAGGATTGGGAGGTGCAGATCTCATCCCTGCAGAACCATTGATTACCCCACCCCCACACTTTTAGTAAGGGACTCTATTGAACTTTTTAATATGATGATGGAACAAACGTTTGCCACGCCTCCGCGGACGGCATTGCCGTCCATCAAGGACCTGTTCCCAACGATGCCGCCGCCGGACCTGACGGGATCCCCGCACGGCTCTGCCACCTCGCAGCCTTGCGTCGATTCCTTATTAGGAAACCGGCCCTCGGCTCCAGCAACCACAGCTTCCTCCAGCCTCTCGACGAGCACGGGCTCTAACTATACCTTTGGAAGCCCACACGGTATCACGAGTCCTCCGAGCATTGACGAGGTCGAAAACGAGCTCGAACACCTGCTTTCCATGACCCGTGAGGTGGAAAGAGCCGTCCTCCGCGACGGAGAACAGGAGCTAGCCTCGATCCCACGGCAGCTGCTCTACGACGGCTACTCGCGGCTCCAGCGGGTCCAGTCGGTGTTCAATGAGTGGATCCGGATCCGTGAGCAGAACCAGTACCTCATGGATGAGCAGGCTGTCAAGGCGCTCACCGCTATGACGTCACCGCGGCAGCCACCAGTGGTGGCAAGCCAGCCAATCTCACAGCAGTCACTGATGCAGGCACAGGCTGCACAGGCTGCACAGGCCGCACAGGCCGCACAGGCACATGCTCAGGCACAGGCCCAAGCCGAAGCTCAGGCTGCTGCCCAGGCTGCCGCCATGCCAATCTCTGTCACAGTGCCAACCAACTCCCCGGAGGCCGGCCGCAACTCGTGGCCTGCCCCACTCTCTCCAAAGTGCTCGTCACTACCAGACATTGACCCGTCTAAGGCATGTCTGCACTGCAAGAGTAGAGGTACTCCCGAGTGGAGACGCGGCCCGGAGGGCGAGAGGACGCTGTGCAACGCATGCGGGCTGTTCTACGCCAAGCTGTGCAAGAGGTACGGCGAGGAGAAGGCCCACGACGTGATGCTCGAGAGACGCACTCGCGGGCTCGAGACAGACCGGCGGGTGTCGATCAGCTAAAACCAGCCCAAGCTAACCAACCAGCCCAAAACAACGTTGTCTACTTTGCTTACTTTGCTTACTTTGCTTACTTTGACCTTTTACTATATGCTAATTTAAAACACTTAACTCTATTTGGCTCGGCAGGATAGGCCGAAGCGTAGCTTTAGTATAACTCGATTGTGTACAGCACGAACGGCTCGTAGTCCTGGTCGACGAGCGAGGCGTACTCGTTGAGGCTCGAGTCCTTGACGACCTTGCCCTTCTTGTCCTTGGAGAAGGCGTTGCCGGCGAGGTAGCCGAAGCGGTCGATGAGGTCCTTCTTGCCCTTTGCGAGCCCCTTCTCGTCCTTGAGGCGCAGGAAGAAGCAGTAGAAGTCTGGAGGCAGGCCGTAGCGCAGGACGGACTCGACGAAAGTCCGGAGCACCTTGATGTGGATCCAAGCGGAGGTGAGCTCCTCGTAGGCGCTCTTGCTGAGGCGGACGAGGTCGTTCTTCTCCTCGGTCTCCTCCTTGGATGCTAGGGCGTACTCATTCTTCATCTGTGCAATGTTGTCGTCGGAGTAGTCGAACTCGCGCGGGATGAACTTGCTGTCGCGGGCGTTGTTGAGGAACTGCTGCTCGTACTTGCGGAAGACGGTGACACCGTAGAGGTAGTACTCAGAGTCTTCGGCGATGAGGTGGGCGGACCGCGGCACGACGTAGGGTGCGAGGGTCTCGTAGGCATCGAGGAACTGCGACTGCAGGTTCTTTGGCACGACGAGCAGGTCCGTCACGAGGTGCTCCGAGCCGAGCACAAAGTCGTCCTTGTTGACCACGTCGTGGAGCGACTTGACGGTGAGGTCGCCGGTCTGCTTGCGCTGGGCAGCGAGCAGGTTCGACCTGGCGGCCGAGTAGGTCGAGTAGGCGGTCTTGACGTCAGAGTCGAGGTTGAGGGCCGGGTCGCTGATGGTCTTGATGAGCTCGTCGATCGGCTTGTCGAGGCGGTAGCGGGCAGTGTCCCACTGGAAGGACTCGAGGTACTGGTCGACGGTGAGGCCGTCGATCTTCATTCTAGGGAGCGGGGCGGCCGTCGTGGCGTTGGCAGCGGGCGGATTCGTCACGTTGCCGATGGTCTCGAGGTCCTTCAGGATTGCCTGGTGCAATTGGCCGTCGAGCTTGGCAAGCTCGTCGGACTGCTCAACAAGAGAGTCCAAAGTGCCCACTTTGAACTTTGGCAGCACAGACTTGATGACTTGGACGTCGCCGGAGTTCACGTTCTGCTCCAGCCAGAGCTCGATCGACTGCGCGCTCCCCACCGACTGTGGGAGCGACGTCAACAGGTACTGGGCGACCGGCTTCGACATGGTTCTAAAGATATGATGATGCAGCCAAAATTATAGATAGAGCGAAAATTATGAGGGGGGGGGAAAAAACGATAACTAATAGGCTTGGAGGTAATTTGGAGGAGGGAGAGGGAGGAGAGGACTGAAGGGGGAGGAGAGGACTGGAGGGGGAGGGGGAGGGTCGTCCGCGGTGCTGTTAAGGATCTCATATAATACAATAGTACATTAGATGGAAGTATGCAAGATTAGTAGGAGGGTGTGAAGCCCAATTGAGGCATTCCGGTAGGGTGTTTGATTTGCGCCGAATTCAATCAATTGAGTGGGCAGGGCAGGCAGGAGTTTCGGGGCGGACCGATTCTGAGGCTGAGGCTGATCAGACTGACGATAATATTTTTGGCGACCGCTTTTTCTGGGTATGGTGCAGGGGTGTAGGGCAGGGCAGGTGTGTAGGGCAGCTAGCTGGCACTGGCAAACCGCCTCATCTCCTCGGCGTCCTGGCTGACGAACTTGACAGCACGGGCCAGCTTCTGCTCCCAGCGGGCCTTCTCCCTTTGCAGCCGCTTCCCCTCCTTGTCGTAGTACCGGTCGTTCAGCTCGACGAGCTTGGCGCGCTCGCGCACCTGCCGCTGCGAGTCCTGCTCGAACTGGGCGATCTCTTCAGCGGTGATGACACCCTCGATCTTCCCAGCAGGGGTATCCAGCTTCGTCAGGAGCCCACTGCCGGCGATCTCGTCGTTTGTGTACAGCATGGCAAGGTGCGCGTCGCTGTCCGGCCGGATCTTGGACGAGGCCTGCCGGCTCTGCTCGAGAAGGCCGTCCTTAGCCAGCTCGCTCCGCTTCAGGCTCGCGAGCTTCACACTGTTGTACTGCCTGCCGAGCCGGCGTACCTTGTCTACGTAGAGCTCATCGAGCTCGTGCAGCGCGAGCCGCTGTCGGTTCTTCTCGCGGACGATCTCGACGGTGCCCAAGACGAGCCGTTTTCTGAGGTCATCCAAGAGGTCGACGTCCGGGTCTCCCCCTGCTTTCAAGACCTTGAGCGACTCCTCCACGGCAACGAACGACTCCTTCAGAACCTTCTCGTACCTCTCGCTCGCCTCCTGGACCTGTTCGGCGCTGGAGACTGACATGTCAGCAAAGGAGGAAAAAGTGGTGAACAGAGGGAGTGAAATTTATTTGTGCACAAGGCTCTCTCCCTCTCTCTCGATGCCGCACCCAAAGGCCGTCGTCTTCGACCTCGACTACACGCTCTGGCCGTGCTGGTGCGACACGCACATCAGCACGCCAATCCGGCTGGCAGAATCAAACAACGGCAGCCGCGACCGACTAGTCGACGCTGCCGACTACGTAGTGGACCTGTACCCTGACGTACGGCCCATCCTAGACCACCTACGGGGGCTCCGGGTCCGGATCTTCACGGCATCGCGGACGGCAACGCCACGCATCGCCAAGAAGATGCTGAAGCTGTACGGGCTCGAGGAGTACATCGACGGGTCGCAGTGGGGGTACCACAGCAAGATCGAGCACATCGAGCGGCTGGTGGTAGAGGCCAACCGCGGGGTACAGCCGTCGGACCCTGCGTACATCGAGCCGGCGCAGGTGGTGCTGTTCGACGACGAGTGGCGGAATCACGACGTCGAGCGGATCGGCGTCACTTTCTGCCACCTGCCGCAGGAGGAGCTGACGTGGGAGTACTTTAAGAGGGGGATGGTAAAATGGGAAGAGGCCCGAAGCAATTAGCATTAGCTTTATATATAAATGGATTAGACTGCAAGACGGCTACTCCTCCGAAACGGAGGTGGCCAGAGCAACGAGCTCGGCGTGGCCAGCGTCCTCGGGAACGGTGATCTCCTTCTCCTGGAGGAACTCCCGGAGCATGGCGTCCGGAAGGTCGGCGTAGTCCGAGTTCACGATCACCGTCGAGTCAACGACGAGCGTCGAGTCGACCGAGTGCTCCTTCTTAGAGGCCTTAGAGTCCTGGCCCAGCTCCTTCTTGGACTTGAGGAAATCCGGCTTCAGGTGTGGATACGTCTTGAACACGAGCGAGGCGACGCCGACGACGGCAACGGTGGCCAGCACCGCCACAGAGGCCTGCTTGCGCTGCTTCGGCGAGAGGGAAAACGACATAGTGGTGGGTTACAGTGGTTACGGGTGGGAAGAAGAGGCGGTTTTTGACGCGTGCAGAGTCCACCACTTTTAAGCTTTCTGGGCCAACTTTCTTCCGGTTTTTTTTTTTATCGGCCCGCCGAATCTCTCGACGGGGCGATGGCCGGAAGCGGCGAATTTGCTTTATCGTCTCGCGCCTGGGGTTCGAGATGCCAGATACGGTAAGCGTGCCCGGCGGGCACAGGGGTGGTGTACTGGGAGCACTGGGAGCGCCAGGGGGGGTCGGCTAGTGGGGTCGTCTAGTGGAACGCATGGCCCACGAGGTACGCTGGACCCAAAACATCTAACCTCCCTCGCCCCATCTCGCAATTCTCCTACACTCCCCCACAACCAATCATTCCCAGTCACGTGATTCCACATAATATCCAGAGCGTCCAGGGATCACCTACGGGGCTATACGCTCTCTACAAGGCCTACACAGGGTACGCCGATGCCATTTGGCATTACTTAGATAAAGAACCGCGACCGTTTAGTCATCCCGTTGGTTGACCAGGACAGGCTCCTCCTTGACCTTGGAGTCGTGCTTGCCGGACTTGTCAGCCTTCTTAGCATGCTTCCTGTGAGCCTTCTTGCCATGACAGCCCTTTCCATGGGACTTCCGGGACTTGTGGACTGGTCCTCCACGCTCTGGCTCCTCTTCACCAGTGAGCTTCTCCCAAAGGGTGTTCAGGAAGCCCTTCGGCTCCATCGGTCCCTCTGGTCCCTCTGGGCCGTGCTCAAAGTAGTCGTTTGGTGGTGGATGTGGGCCCCTGTGCTTGCGGCCCTTAGGACCCCCCTCGAGCTCAGAGCCGCGAGGACCGTGCTCAAAGCCGTGAGGACCATGCTCAAAGCCTTCGAATGGCTTCGGTGGGATCGTGTGCAGCGGCTTGGCGGCCTTGTAGAGCTCGATAGGGACCTCGCCGATGTAGGCTCTGTCGCCAAAGCCGCCGACGATGTAGACGGACCCGACCTCGAAGCGGACCCAGCGGGAGTCGTGGATGCGGTTGCCAGGGTACCAGGAGACCGCATCCTGGTGTCTCTGGGAGAAGCAGACCTTGTCAAAGTCGGTGGCATCGTAGTCAACGAACTTGCCCTTGAGGTTAACGCGCGGGCCGCCGGCGACGGACCACGGCGTCAGGCCAGGGTAGCGCCAATCGACTTTCTCGAACGGAGCGTGCTCGCCGGCGCGGATCGACAGCGAGGTGAGCGAGCCGTTGGCGAGGTTCTTGTTTGACGAGGAGATGTCGATCATCAGCATCAGCGGGTTGCCGTCGCGCTGGCAGTCCGCGTAGTACTCGACAAACGAGACCGGGAATCCCGAGTCTCTGTCGATCGTGTTCAGGTCGGTCAGCGACTCCCTGAGGACGAGGGTGCGGGCGACCCTGGCAGCCATCTCGACGTCGTAAGGGCCAGAGTGCGGTTCCTTTGGCTCCTTTGGCTCCTTTGGCCCCTTTGGCTCCTTAGGCTCCTTTGAAAGCTCTGGAGCAGGCTCATCCGCGAGCTCTTTCCAAACCTTGTCGCCGTTGGAGTCGCTGTCGACCGCATAGATCGACAGCGACTCGGCGATGGTGTTGAACAGCAGCAGCCCAACAGCAATTGAGATCTTCATGAAAACTACTCTCTTGGTGGCGGTGTTACAAACCTGGGGGGACAATCCCTGCTGGGCCTCCTCGGGCCTCTATATAATTAATTTTTTTTTTTTTTTTGAAATCCCGATGCCCTCCTCCCTCAGCCCCACTCATTGGCATCTTTTTCCAGGCCGCGGCAGGGGAATATCGGGGCGGAGTTTGGCGTGCGCGGCTGGACGCTGAGGCTTGGCGGCTGAGGCTTGGCGGCTAAGCCTCCGTCCATTGGCCAGCACCACGTTCCGCCACTAGGGACAGCTTTTGGGCCGGCCGTCTGTGCACCATTGGCCGAGATAGAGGAGACTGCAAAGCCTCGTTTTTCCTCCGATTTTCCTCCGCCTCGTTTTACCGTGGTTTATCGCTGCCCCTCGGGAGAGACCTAGTCAGCATATCAGGTCTGAATACGATCCACTAGCTGCGGTGGAGTTAGGTGAAGTTAGGTGAAGCTACAGCGATTACGCTCCTAGTCTCAGAATGCTTGCCATCCTTCATACCCCCTATCTAATTAGGCAAGCCCTCCACCTATTTAGGCAAGTATCTGCAGCCGTTGAGAACCCTCGTTCAGCTAGTCCACAACCACAACCATAAAGCCATCCATGGAAAAGACTGCCACTACTACTGTCATGTCAAAAAAAAAAATCCATTCTAATTGTAAACGTTATAACCAAATCATAGCATAGGAACTATCTGAAGAATCAAGAGATTCATTTAAGCAACCAGCTCAAACTCCTCCATAGGTGGCTTCGACCACTTCTTCTTCATCTCCTTGCCGTAGGCCTTCCAGTACTTCTTCTCCTTCTCGTTGAACTCGGCCCAGCAGGTGGCTGGGTCCTCGGAGCCGACGCACTCGGCTGGGTCTGGTGGTGGGCCAAGTTCCTTGAAGACAATGACAACGCCCTCCTCCTCGGCCATCTCGGCGTCCTTAGGAGCACCGAACTTCTTCTTGTACTTCTTGCCGATGTTCTTCCACTTCTTCTTCTCGTCCTTGCCGATGTTCTTCCAAGGGTTCTTCTTTGGTGGCTCCTCGCCGTCGTCGAGCTCCTCGAAGTCAGAGTCCTCGGCGTCCTCAAGCTCCTTGCCGATCTTCTTCCACTTCTTGCCCTGCTCCTTGCCGAACTTCTTCCACTTCTTGCCCTGCTCCTTGCCGTACTTGGCCCACTTCTCTCCCTCTGGGTCCTCCTCGTCGAGGTCAAGCTCCTCGCAGTCGGAGTCCTCGGCGTCCTCGGCGTCCTGGAGCTCCTTGTTGATCTTCTTCCACTTCTTGCCCTGCTCCTTGCCGAACTTCTTCCACTTCTTGCCCTGCTCCTTGCCGTACTTGGCCCACTTCTCTCCCTCTGGGTCCTCCTCGTCGAGGTCAAGCTCCTCGCAGTCGGAGTCCTCGGCGTCCTCGGCGTCCTGGAGCTCCTTGTTGATCTTCTTCCACTTCTTGCCCTGCTCCTTGCCGAACTTCTTCCACTTCTTGCCCTGCTCCTTGCCGTACTTGGCCCACTTCTCGCCCTCTGGGTCCTCAGCGCCGGTACCCTCGGCACCGACGAGGGCGCTCAGAGAGTTGGCGATCGAGGCCAGAATGCCGACAGATGGCGAGTTGGCAACCTCGGTGTTGTCGTTGTTGTTGTACTCACGCACTGGAGCGGCCTCAACGGCGGCCATGGCGAGTGCAATGCTAGTCAGAACTGAGAATCTCATCTTTAATGTTAATGTAAGTTAATGAAGAAAGAACTCTTTTCGTAATTGGCGGGGGTACCAGTCCCTTATATAGGCCCCCATTTTTTTAAGGGGGCCCTAATTTTTGCACGCAGCGGCCGCCCGATTATTTTACGGTCTTTCCCGATTGGGACGCCTCCCTAAATTTTCCCCTCAGATAAGCGCGAACGGTTGGCCGATTGCGTTGGCGCCTCCGCGTTAACAATGACCGTGTGCTCCTTTGCGGGCGGGGGGCTTCGAAGGACGCATTGACTCGATTGACCGGTTGTCCGGCGCCCTGCCTGCCTGCCTGCCTGCTTGCCTGTCACAGACCAGATCAAAGATCGACCATTTGGCAACCCTGGCTCTTCACAAACAGAGTCTCTAATTAATCTCGACCGCCTCGGGCTGCGCCGAGGAATGCTGGATTGACCCAACCACCTCTTCGAACCTTATCTCAATTCCTGCCGTTCCCCTCCCACTCAAGCTTCCATTTGCTTCTCTCAGGAGGCAGCAGCTGCTGCACTCTACAGTGGGGTCAGCGCCATTTTTTTTTTCCCGCTGCTCGTACTCCGTTGCTAGCCTGCCCTCACGCTGACAGCGGACTGAAATGGCGGGAGGAGCTGCTGATGAGGGATGGCTGCTGCATCGGGCAAATGAGTCTTTGCAACAGTCTAGGTAATTGGATCCAGGAAGTCTAGTTGACAACCAACAATAGAGCCACTTGAACCAATTGTATGACAATGTAGCTGCTTCAGTCTAGTTGAAGAGATTGTCAAACCGGCTGGCGTGCTCTCTCGCTCCTGGATCTGGGGCAGTTGCCGCGGCACGCCGGTTGGATAGCCGCTGCAACTCAGGGACCAAAAGTGAGCACAGCCGGGATGCCGGTGCGGCTCTTTTAGGAAAGAGAAAAAAAAAATTCTAAGAGCTTCTTACCCCAGTCATTACGTCAGCTCTCTCGAACCTTCGATCGTCCGCTCCCCGCACGGTTTCTTTTTTTTTTTTTTAGTCACGCCCCGGATGCCCCTTTTGGGAAACAATTACGGCCCAGAGAGGAAACCTGGAAGCCATCTTGGGGCGAGCACAAAGGGGCTGGGTGCGATTGGGTCCGCGTTCCGCAGAGAAAGAAAACCGGAGGGTACGGAAAAAAAAAAGCGGCAGCTGGGGGCTGGGCGGTCGTCGGGGGTAAGCAGCATCGGCACCCCAGGTCGGATGAATACAATAAAATTGGGTCGGTATCAATGCGATCGTCAGTTTGACAGTTGGGGGGACCATATAGTAGTAGTTTGTGTAGATGAGCGAGGCCACTGTAATACCGACAACCCCAAGGCCGAGCGTAACGCCACAACGGAGGGGGAGGTAAATAAACGATAGGTACAGGCTCGGTCTAGAACTTCCGTTGCCACAGTGGCTCGGACGGCCCGGACGGCTCGGAAGATAACAAACAATAAGAGGGACAACAACTGGGGGTATGTTGATGGTCGAGGGTGGTCTGTCGAGGGTGGTCTTTCGAGGGGTCAAACATGGTCAAGCGTGTGTTCTACGTAGGAAGTAGGCGGTAATGGCTAGCCGGAATACCGGCGCCTAAATGTTACCATGGTTACAAGGTGTTACACGGTTACTAACGTTTACGTTTATAGTTTAAGAAACAAAGACGGTTTTATTCACTTGAAATAAAGATATGCTTACATGAGCATGGCAATGGCGGCAGCACCGACGACACCAGCGCCGATAGCGTTGACGTTAGCCTTACCCTCGAACTCAGTAACGGTAGCGTTAGAGGCAGCGGAGGTGGTCTCTGGGCAGTAGGTGGTGGTGACAGTGTCAGTGGCAGCCTGGACCTGGCCGTCTCCGATCTGGGAGACGACGTCAGCGGCGGCGAGGGAAGCGAAAAGGGCAACAAGGGCGAACTGCATAGCGAATGTGGGTAATTAAAAGGTAGTTGAGTGAAGGAAAGGAAAAGTAAAACCTGGGACGTGAGGGCGGGAACGCAGTCTTTTATAGGGATCCGGAGCAGCCTGGCTGGCCTGAGGCTGGAAGCCGGTGACTGGAAGGGCTAGAACGGCCGGAGCGGGCAATGCAGAACCAGCACCGCCCCAGCGACGAATAGGAAGTCGTCACCGCGTTTTAGTTCATGCAAGAACTAATACAGGACGCTACTTTTGCAAAATATGGAAAAAAGTGGAAAAAAAAGAAAAAGTGGGGCGGGCAACAATTCCCAGTGTGGGCCAGGCCGTTTCGGGGGAGAACGAGAGGCTGGAGTAACACACCAACTAAAACAAACAAACAAAGGCTGTACGCGCTTTTTAGGCAGGGGGCGGTATCGTTCCGTCGCTATGGGTACATTGGGTGGCGGAACATACAGACACGATGGGTAATAAACACTGGTATCCGATTCATGCCAAGGCATGGCTTGATCTCAGACACACCTCTCGCTGGTTGGCTACTGCGGTGGTACCATCATTTTTCCAATTAGACCCCCAAAAATTTTCAACTGCGGCGGCTCGGCGGGCAGCCGGGGGCTGCCTAGGTCCGCTCGCCAGCCTAGGTCCGCTCGCCAGCCGCCGCCTCAATGCCAAGGCCCGAGAGAAGAAAACGCAGGAAAGCTGCGCTTTCCGAACGCTGCCGAGCCACTAAAAAAAAGTTTTCTGCCATAGGATCCGGGGTGGGTGAGTCTAGGCCCAATAGAAAACCAGTAAGGTAGTTTATCCCCGATAGGTTCTACGGGAGGGCAGAAAAGAGTCAATCTATCTAAAGAAGTCTCAGCAGCTGAAACAGAGTGGCTTGCACATACAACGGATCTAGATTTACCACTACCAGTGCTGTTGTTACCCTCAAGGCAAAAGCAAATGGAGAAGCTCCTGACAGAGTACGAGACCCTCCACTTGGTCTACCACCGTAACGCCAACCAGCACCGCTCGTCTTCATGGTGGAAGACTTTCAACGTGCTACACCGTAAACTTCGCCAGCTGCTGCTGCTGTGGCTTGACCAGCGAGAATTCGCACAGCAGGGCAGCGTCTCCAGGCTCCAGTGGGACAAGCTCGGCCGGATCCACTTCAAGTCTCAGCGGCTAAAGAGGCAGCCGTCTCCCAGGGCAATTGGAAAGCTGGCGCGGTGGATGCTGAACGAGCTCATGCCAAAATGCATCCTAATGAGCTACACGGTAATCGAGATGGGCCAGTTCATTGCGCTCGGGTTTACGCTCGAGGCGATGTCTGCAAGGATCTACGACGGCCTGAAAAAAGTTGTCGCCGAGTCCAATTTGGCCAAATTGAAACCCGATTCGGGCGACTCCAAGGCTGTGCTGCAGGTTGCGTCGGCCATCGGCGAAACCGAACCAGCCGGCAGCGCCGCAGACCGGATCGTCCTCACACAGGATGCCGAGAATGACGGATGGCATCTTGCTGGCAAGAGAAAGACCAAGACAACGCCGACATCCGGTCGCAAAAAGAAACACAGTGCCAAGAAGACAATGGACGATATCTTTGGGTGATCGAGGGATACCTTCATCCGGCTCTTTACTAAACAAGTTTAATGCATAATGATAATGACAATGACAATGATAATGATAATGATAATGATACTGATACTGATAATGGTACTGGTGTAGTCGGTCTACTGCAGCCTCTGGGCGGCCCACGTCGGCTGGACAAAGCTGGCCTGGTGGATTGCTGAGTTGTAGTACCGGAATGACTTGGCCTCCTTCTCGGGGACAACCCTCACCGGAACGGCCACATCGGACCCTCCCTTGGAGCAGCACAACAGTGCGATCTGACCAGAGGTGTACGTTGGGATCATACAGTTGCACACTTTGGCCACGGGGAACACCTCGCTCGCCAGAGTCCTCAGTTCGGCCAGCTTGTCCAGGTTCAGCCAGATGTTTTCAGAGGCCATCGAGATCACAATGCCATCGTCCGCCAGCGCATCCGAGAGCAGCTGGAAATAGTGCTTCTGGAAGAATGCCTCTGCAGGGCCCTCAGGGTCCGACGAGTCGGTAATGATCACGTCGTACTTGTCGTCGATTGACCTGCTGGAGCACTCCTTCAAAAATTTGAATCCGTCCGTGATGACCACCTTGGCCCGCTGGTCGTCGAGCCCGGCGGCCATCTTCGGCAAGTACTTCTTCGAGAGCCGGATAACGGAATCGTCGATCTCGACGAGGGTGGCCTCTTGCACGGTGCCGTGCTTCAAAACCTCTCTGATCACGCCACCATCGCCGCCGCCGATAACCAAAACCCGCCGCGGGTTCCTATGTGCGTACATGGCCACGTGAGTGATCATCTCCTGGTAAGCGAACTCGTCCCGCTCGGTACACTGTATGATCCCGTCGAGGGCCAGAACGTTGCCGAAATCGGTCGACTCAAACACCAGAACGTCCTGAAATTCCGACCTTTCACTGTAGAGAACCTCTTTGACACGGAGGCAGAACGCCTGCCCCGGGAACGACTCGTCGTTGACCTCTCTGAACCACCCGTCCTTGATGTACTGTGATGTCATAGTAAAAGAATGCTGCTGCAGCAAGAGAAGAGCCCCCAGCCGAGAGATCTCGATAGAGAGCGCGGGTGAAAAGTCTCAAAAAAAAAAAAAAAAAAAAAAAAAAAAAAAAAAAAAA
>JADIOY010000016.1:0-41861 GCA_018344475.1 Xiuguozyma silvatica | reverse complement strand
GACTGCTAAAAAAAGCACCAGTAATGTTTCAGTCGAGATCCCTGACATCGGAACCGCCTGTTATGAAGATCCCATACCAGCACCTGGCCCTCCGAAAGGACGGAATTCTGTTCGCCTCGGCGGCAAACACAGTCTATGCTATTCGAGACGGAAAGGTCGTCGCCTCGTGGACGGACGAGGTCGATCCGCTGTACAACGTCAGGAAGCACCACAAGGAGTTTCTAGAGGCTGATGCATCCAAAGAAGCCAAGGGAAAGCACCTCCCAGGGGCTGGACAGCCAACGACGTTCACATACATCCGTGGGTTGCACCTGTCGCGTTCTGGCGAGTTCCTGATCGTTCTGACCGACTTCGACAAGGCCGCTGTGGTGTTCCTCATCGGAGATCAGGGAGAGCTTCTCTATGTCAAGAGACAGCCGTTCCCGAAGAGACCGTCCTCTGTGACGACCTCCGTCGATGACAAGGACCTCATTATTGCAGACAAGTTTGGTGACGTGTACTCGGTCAAGCTTCTGAGCAAAGACGTCATCCCAGATGAGCAGCTCGAGCCGCTTCTGGGACATGTGTCCCTCTTGACCTGTGTGGACAACGCAGTTGACAGCGACGGCCACCAGGTGATCGTCACGTCGGACCGCGACGAGCACATCCGGATCTCGTACTTCCCCAAGACGTACGTCATCAAGAAGTGGGTGTTTGGCCACGAGGAGTTCGTGACGAAGTTTGTGCTGCTGCCGTGGACCGACGGTAGGGTGATGGTGAGCGGTGGAGGAGACACCTTCCTGTGCTCGTGGCTGTGGACGGACAATGAGGCTGGCAAGGAGCTCGTGAATAAGGTCGACGTGGACGAGATAGTTGAGCCATTCATTGGGGAGAAGCACTTGGCACCAGCCAAGTTCCAGAACGAGACGAAAGACCTCAAGGAGTACTGCGTTCTAGACATCATCGCGCTCGAGGCCAGCCAGAAGGTGGTTGTGGCGTTCGAGAAGGTGAATGGACTGTTTGTGTTTAACGTCGACGCCAAGAAGGGAGAGATGTCATACGAGAAGACCGTTGAGACCGACGAGGACGTTGTGTGTCTTGCCACGGGCGACGGATCCAAGCTGGTTGTGAGTATGCCAACGAAGGTGCAGGTGTACGATGTGACGACCACGGGCGAGATCACCAAGGGAGAGACCGTTGGACTGTTCAAGGAGACCAGCACAGACATCACCAAGCAGCTTGCCCTGTTCAGCCTTGGGAACCTGCGGAAGCGCAGCGAGCATTAGAGATAGTTACAAATGGGATTAATATACTTTAGACAAGATTAGATCCAACCCCTCGCGCGGGCGAAATGCATGTGGTCAGCGATACCGGCGACCTGAATGCCATTGAGCCAGATCCGCTTCCGTCCGACGACGGACACCGACCACTGGGACTTCAGGAGACGCAGCACGATGACCCGTGGAGGCACCGGAGGCGACGATTGTTGCGGTTGCTGCTGCTGCCGCTGCTGCTGCCGCTGCTGTTGCTGTTGTGATTGCTTCTGCGGCTGTTCGACCTCCATGCCACTAGGGTCCTCTGCGTCACATTGAGGCACACTACCGTCATCCACATTAAGACAGTCCTCCTCCTCCATGACGTCGTCGTCAGGGTAGGTGCCCCTTGCCTTCTCGATGAGCGTACCGATCCAGTTCTTGGCCATCTCGGAGTCGTTGATCCTGGCGGCGCACTGGTCCATGTGCACCAGTAGAGTGAGCTTCGGGACGGACCCATCGTACATGAGGTCATCGGTGTATTGTTCTAGAAGCCGGTGGACTTTGTTGGCGGTGCTGCCTGTGATGACGAGGCTGACGAAAGAGTTGGCGATGTTGACGAACAGCGAGACCTCAGAGGATTCGATCTGCATGACGAGGATTCTAGAGAGCTTGTCAACTTGGGGCCGGCGGTACGACAGGTACGTTGGGACGTCTTCGCAGTCGACGAGCGGCTCGATGTAGCGGCGATTGATGTCTGTGTACTTGAGGACGACCTCCTCAGCCTCGGTGTACGGGTTGTAGCGGACGTCGGAAGGGATGAACTCCTGCTCGAGCGCATAGAGCTGGTAGTAGCGGCACTCCTCAGCGAGGGACTCTCTGAGGGCGCTGTTGTTGCAGTCGAAGACGATCTTGTCACCTTGCAGTGCACGCAGGATCAGACAGAACAGGTGCGGGGAGCGGTCGATCGAGAAGGGGGACATTGGCGGAGGCCGGAGTAGCGATCCGGTCTTGAGGAAGGGGTCGTGCTTGAGGGTGTCCCACATGACGGTGAAGTAATTGGGGGAGTTGCCCTTCTGGAAGAGGATCGACTTTGGGATGTGGTACGACTTGCCGCCGACCCTCAGCCAGAGGCCCTCTTCGAGCAGGCGGTTGCGGAGCTTCTCGAGGTGGAAGTAGATGCTGTCGGCAAACAGATAGAGGAACTCGTACTCGTTCTCGATGGCGATTGCGTAGCCGCGGAGGTGTGTGGCGATCTTGTCAAAGACGGCCGGGTCGCGGTCGATGGCGAGCACCTTGTTCTCGTTCCCTGGCTCCTGGAAGAAGCCGGTGAAGTAGGACGGAGCGTCCGATGATAGGGAGGCTCCAGAGAGCTTGTATAGTTTGCCGCCGATCTGGACACTGAACATGCGCTCGTGCGGCAGCACGTGCGGGATCTGTGGGTCCAGCCGCTCGACGGTCTGCGTCGGCTGCGGGATGGAGATGGACATATGGCTACAATTCGATGGACTGTCTCTGTGGACAGAGGGAGATTTGGGCCCCTATATAGGGGCCGGTTTTCTTAGTAAAACTGCTTCTTAAAAATACTTAGTAAAGCAAAAAAAAAACCTCGTAAAATTTACTTAGTAAGGATTATGGGAGCCGGAGTTTATTAGTTTATTAGTAAGTAGTGGGTCAGTCAGTATGGGGAAAGGTGCGGGAAGGTCCGAGGGGAACGAACGGTTGACAGGGGAAGTCGAAGGTTGTCTCCTGGCCGCAACTTATGTGGAAGAAACCGCAAGATAAGAAAGAGACTCCCCCCTCCCATATCACCGGACAACAACGGCCAGGCCAGGCCAGGCCAGGCCAGGCCAAGGCCGCGCTCGCTCTCAGCATTGAAACTGAGCCTGAGAACTAAGCCCGATAGCTAACTGAGAACCAACTGAGTGGAAACTAACTGGTGAAAAATTCCTGGGGTAGATACTGTTAGGTAATGGAAGGGGCACTGCTAGGTTAGCAGGAACTACTCATATCTCGATATAGTGTTGTTTGAATTGTACGATGCAGCTGCGTCTATTAATATGATGGGGCGCACTTAGAACTTCATGGCGTGAGGCTTGTCACCGTTCTTCAGGGAGAAGCTCGAGGCCAGGTACTGCTTGAGCAGAGGCGTCTTCTTGATCTCCGAGATGAGGGCCTTGTCGACGACCTTCTGGTCCTCGACGCGCTCAGCCTTGATCTCCTTCTTGGCGGCTCCCTCGCCGAAGAAGTCCTTCTCGGACTTCTTGGAGCCCGCCTTCTTCTCTCTGGCAAAGTAGGCAACGTCGAACTTGGCAACGTCGACCGACGACACGTCAATCTTCGTCGACGTGGCGATCACGTAGCGCGAGTTCACTCTTCTAAGTGGCACGCCGTTCACCTTGAATGGGCCCGAAACGAGCAGGGTGCCGTCGGCGAGCGACTTGAGGTAGACGACTCTCTTACCTCTGAATCTGCCGGCAAGCAGGATAAGCACGGAGCCTGGCACCAGAGAGGCTCTCAGCTTCTGTGGTCTGATGGTCTTTCTGGTCTTCTTGGCCACTGGGGCGTCCTGGGCCGGAACGAGTGCTGCGGAAGACATCTTGTTGTGGGAAGTGATGTGTGGTTATGTGACAGTCAAACCTCTATCTTTTTTTTTTTACCCACTGCTTTTTTTTTTACCCCCCTGCTTTTTTTTTTCGCGCTCTGGAGGCTCTCTCCCACACTAAACTGCACCAAACCGCCTGCCGTCTGCTCACTTTGTCGTGCGCGACCAAAAAACTATCGCGAGAAAAGCGCGCGGGGGGCGAATTTCGCGGTCCCAAAAGAGTCACAGCGCGGTCACAGCACGTTACTGGTGCGAGGTGTAATTCAGGTTAAGGCCAAATTCGAGGATGGTCTTTCCTTATAAGGTAACCAGAGCAAGGCCCCACTCCTTGCCCGACCCGTCGTAGACGGCCTCCGCAGGGACGTATTGGAACGATGTCGGAGTTGTCGCCGGCAAGTTGCCATAGATGATGTAGTGGTGGGACGAGCTGTAGGACAGTTCCTCGGCGCTGTCGGCAAACTGCACCTCGACTGACGGCCTCCCGCCTTCCTCCTCCTCAGCGTACTCGTCGGACCGGTAAGCGATGCCGGACCACTCGACGGGGGCACCCTTCGGCAACCCAGTCACCTGAGCGACCAAGAAGCTGGCTGTACTGGACATACCGTTGTAGGCCTCACGCACAGCGCACACAAGCGGCACCCACGAGCAGTCCGTCACGAACGCAGTGAGCACCAAGTCCTCATGGTACTTGGTCACGTGTTTCACGTTGTCGAGGTGCTGGAGCGACAAGACGGCGGCGGTGGCAGGTTCCGTCTCGAGATCCATGCTGCGCGGCACGAGCGGGATCTGGCCACTGAGATGCTCGATGCGGGTGAGGCTGTTGGCGATCGTCTGCGAGTAGGGCCCGATGTTCGACGGGGCCCAGTACGACCGGCTCTGGATGTGCAATCCCTGCTTGTACTTGAGGTCCGGGAGCAGCCTCACCGAGAGGACGGCCATGTGCGGGGCAGGCAACGTAGTTTCCACACAGCAGCGGGCAGGCGGCAGCGGCTCTGTAAAGTACGTCTTGTAGACGGCGTTGACCGCGGCAAAGTCTGCCATGTCGGCGACGAACAGGTCGGCCGACTGGATCTGGCTGAAGCTGGCGCCGTACCGACCAAGGGCCTCCTGGAGCTGCCCAAAGATATCACGGATCTGCTCTTCGGTGGTCTCCTTGAACGACTTGAGGTTCGATATGTACGAGCTGGAGATCGAGGCTGCAGGGAGGCCCGAGAGAGAAAGGGGACTTCCCGCCGACTGCTTACCAGCCGACTGCTTACCAGCCGACTGCTTACCAGCCGGCCTGTCCTTTGTTGTATCGAACTGTCCTCCTTCCAGTAGTCCATCCTTGATATCCTGGAACCCCTCTCTCAGCAGCGGCGGGAAGCTAATGGCCTGGAAGTCATTTTGGGAGGATTCCTTTGGTGCCACCTCCACCTTCACATGCAAGTACCACACCTCGTCGTTAGTATGCCGAACAACTTCGCTCTCGGAAATGACCAGCCGCTTCTTGAAGAATGGGGCATCCAGAACGAGCGACTCGAACTCACCACCTTCGCCGCAGATGTGTACCCCCCACTTGCTGTTCAGCGAGTACAGCTTCGGGTACACCTGCTGAAGTGTCTTGCCGAGATCCTTGTCGTCGAGACCCATCGCAGCCACCTTGATCAGGATCGCCTCCATGCCCGACGAGCACATCTCCTGCATCAATTGGTCCTGGTTCCTCTCCCAGAGGTACGCGAGGGACGTCAGGCCGAGCCGGCTGCACACGTCCTCGACCCTCGTGCGCTGGTAGTTGGACAGGATTGCTCCCACGCTGACTCCCTCGATGTCAGGGTGGTGCGCCAGAACCTCTTCCAGCAGCCTGTACAGATCCTCTGTCTCGTCGTCCTTGGTCAGCTTGTACTCGAGCTTCTGGTTGTTGCTCTTTCCCCTGATCTCCTCGCGGTACATCGGCACTCCGACGCACTCGGCGTACTTACTGAGGGCATCGAATCCGACCGTCTGGTACATGAAGGAATCGATCTCTTCCTCGCCCTGCGGCGGCGGGTACAGGTTCGCAAGACAAACCAGCTGGTGACCGTTTGCCAGGCAGTGCATCACATTGAAGCAGGAGTCCTTGCCGCCCGAGATCAGCGCAACAAACTTCATCTCGTCAAGGGTCCTCTCTAGTTAGAAAATGCCAAGAAAATTTATTCCAACCCCCCCGCGCTTAAAAGCTGCAGCAAAATAACGCAGCTCAGAACGAGCCAATTGTGTGTATTGGCGGATGGAGAGACTACCCACACAGAACATCACGCGGTCACAGTTCGACGAGCAGTGTAACAGGCTTATAGCTCTATATGAGAAGGCGCTGCACAATGCAGAGACATCGACAGACCCGCAGCAGCGGCGGAGATTCGACAGGCACATGGCCGAGCTCGAGCTAGAGAGGCAGGCACAGGAGGCCAAGGAGGCCGACAAGCACCGCCAGGAGGGACGGCTCGACCTCGTGGTGCTCGACGGGTCCGAGATCGGGGCGCCTAAGAATACTTACAATGAGCTGGCGGCATTGAACAAGCTTCCTGGCAGGTCTACCCAGGGCAGGTCTACCCAGGGCAGGTCTACCCAGGGCAGGTCCTTGGGATCGAAACAGAAGCCGGAGACGTACCACCCGCCAAAGACGTACAAGCCGCCAAAGACTTACAAGCCGTCAAAGGCGTCCAAGGTGCTTCCAAAGACGTACAAGCCACCAAAGACGTTCAGGGTGAACATGAGCGCTCTGCCGTCGACGGGGCCTGCAAAGTGGTCGCAGCGCGCCATGTCAGAGATGACGGGCTTCTACGCGGCCGGCGAGCTGCCGGCCAAGAGAAATTCCAGGCACAGGACACAACCACGCAACAATCGCTAGAACTGCTGCTCTACAGTGAGCTACAATAGGAAATAAATGGGATATACGGAGAAAAAAAAAAGGGACTAGCAGAGGCTTTCTTTCTTTCTCACCTTCTCTTACATGCTCTTCCAGCACGGGATATTCACGCCGGTCAGCACCTCGGCGCCGGGCCCGCAGTACGATAGAGTCGGCTCAGTGATTGGCCTGCCGACAGTCATCGAGCGCGGCGGGCCGATCCAGACTAACAACTTCTGGGGGAACCTCACACTCGGCTCCCAGGACACCTTTGTATACACACACCCGTACGTAGTCTGGGTGGCACGGGGCGGCGAGCTTGCTGGGCTCTGTATCTCTCACCAGCAGGCCTCGCAACGGGTCTTTGGCGGCACCAACACTGAAGGTGCCGCCAGCTCGTTCTGTAGTCCCTCTGGAACCCGGTGCATCGTGCTGGGTTCGCCTGAGCTTGATTCCGACGCCGGCGGGGTCGGCGTCGCTCTCTCGGACCTCAAGAAGATGTCCGTTTCCCTAAAGCTGCTTAGCCCTGACTCTGGAAGCTACATGACCTGCCCACTCGTTCAGGGAATGGGGTTTGTCACCGCCGTCTACCACGACCTTGTTCCGGCAGTCCACTCCGGAATTGGAATCAAGGCCCTTGACAAGGCGGCATCCCAAAGTGGGATTAACAAGTACACGATTACACTCGCCAACGACCTCGTGTGGACGATGTACGTCACAGGAGACAGCTTGCCGGAGTTTGCCGCCGTGAAGGGATCCCACATCGTTGGTACCGAGCGGTCGAACTGCACCATCCAGGTGGCTCGGGGAGATTTCAGCGAGTACGACCAGGCCGCCGGATGCTACCCAGTGGGATGCACACTGGCTGCCAACACAAGCGGCAGGTACTCGTTCGAGTACACTACGGTCGGTAGCAGCAGCAGTGGAACACCGCTCATGTATGCCCTCCCACACCACACCGAATCCTTCACTGAGTCCATGGAGGTCCGCCGGACGTCGTGCCTCCTGGACGATACAGTCCACGGCACGCTGAGAGGATATTTGACAGACCTGTTCGAGATGCAGGAGACTCTACCCGACTTTGATGTGCACATCCAGTTCGAAAAGACCGATGATATTATAAAGTCTGCTGCAGAGGAGGCCGCACTCGACGTGTCGTCTATGTCAGATCTTGACTCGATGTACTTCTCAGGAAAAGTCCTCGACAAGTTCTCGTACGTCCTCTATGTTGTCTACATGCTGGGAGACACCGAGGCCACCGCGGGCCTCCTGGACAAGATGAAGGCCGCCATCGAACGCTTCAGTACCAACTCACAGACCAACCCGCTCTGCTACGAGACCAACTGGCGCGGACTCTGCTCCTCGGCAGGACTTGCCACCGGCGACCTCAGCCAGGATTGCGGCAACAGCTTTTACTACTACCACCACGCCCACTACGGCTACCACATCCATGCGGCAGCACTAACCGCCTACGTTGACCAACGGCTCGGCGGACACTGGTACAAGACCGTCAAAGAATGGGTCAACCTGATGATCCGGGACGTTGCCAACCCTAGCGAGAGGGACACATACTTCCCGGTGTTCCGATCGTTCGACTTCTTCCTGGGCCACTCGGTTGCTGAAGGCCTCGTGGTTCATACACCAGGAAAGGCGGCAGAATCGTCCAGCGAGGACTACAACTTCACGTATGGAATGAAAGTCTGGGCACAGGTCACGGGCGACCGAAACATGGAGGCCCGTGCCGACCTGATGCTTGCGATCTCCAAGAGATCGATCAACACCTACATGCTGTACGGCACTAGCAACAACAACGCCAGCGTCATCCCCACCCAGTTCAGAGGAAACTGTGTGGGCGGCGTCAAGCGCGAGAATGGAATCGAGCATACCACCCACTTTGGCGACAAGATCGAGTACGTGCACGGCGTGCACATGGTGCCAGTCACCCCTGTGTCGAGCTACATCCGTGAACCGGAGTTCGTCAAGGAGGAATGGTCTAGATCGGAGCTGCAGTCCGTCGCCGGCGGGCTCAGCGGTCTGGACTCCGGCTGGAAAAGCATTCTCTACATGAATCTAGCAATATCGGATCCGGCAACGGCGTATGCGTGGTTCGTAAATCAACAGTGCGATGCAGCATCGCTCGACAGTGGAATGAGCAAAACGTGGGGATTAGCCTATAGCAAGAGACGCAAGGCTTGAGTGTCAGAGACGGATATCGCGGTTACTGTCGGCTACCTACGGTACATACAAAGCACATAACGGAAACAATACACTTGACACGAACGCAGCGCGGCTGTTTTCCTCTCGGGAGTGCATGCCGTTAGCGGAGAGAAGAATGCGGGATGAGGACCCCGGTGCAGCTGAGCGCGATAAATCTCGGCCCCCAAATCTTGCTGCAGTTGGCTCGGCTAGAGTTGCGCAATTTACTTTTCCCTACGGCAACGCATTCGCGGGGCAACTCTAAGAGAGTTGCCTTGGCGATAAAGATGTGGGGCATCTCTCTAACAGTTTCCTTTAATACACTGTGCGTATTGGGGGGAGGAGGAGAGGTCATTCACGATCTGTTTGTAGTTTTTAATATAAATAGGTACAGCATATACCCTTCCCCCCCTAAACTGGCCCTATCTAGATCAACTCGTATCTATTCAATCTTCTGTAGCCCACCGGTCCATCCCCCTCAATACTAATGCTTAGAGTTTCTGTTAGAGCTGCTGGCCGTCGCATTGCTCAGCCCGCATCAGCCCGCATGCTGATGACGCAGCGGCCTGCTGCAATGAGATACCTCTCCAGCACTTCTGAGAACAAGACCGTCCAAGCTCTCTCCCACGAGCACGCCCCGACCCCGCCTGAGGCCAAGAAGGAGGGAAACTACCTGGACGCTTACACGACTCCCGAGCTTATCGGCTACCAGGCCATTGGCCTGGCCACTATCTCGAAGCCCGTGCTGGACCTCGTGGTCAAGACGTTCCCGCTGTGTCCGATCTGGCTGATGAAGGCGCTTGTCTCGCGGAACTACTGCGGCGGTGACAACCTGGCAGAGATGAAGGAGACCGCCGACCGCCTTGCCCAGAGAGGCATCCAGAACATGATGGTTTCGTACACCGTGGAGGCCTGCGACGGCCGCCAGATGTCCGTCTCTATCCCCAAGATCGTCGAGGAGACCAAGAGCAGCGTCTCTGACCTGCTCGTCCCACATACTGTCGAGATGATCGAGAAGGCCGGCGTTGACCACATCAACGAGGTGCCACCGGGCTACGTTGCTCTCAAGCCGACCGGCCTGATCGACGGCGCTGCAGACATCCTGCTCCACTACAACGAGCCTGCCTACGAGGCCAAGTACCAGGAACTGTTAGATACCTGCTCGGACATCATCTCGCTGATCACCAAGGAGAACGAGAAGCTCCACAAGCAGCTGCCAGGCCGCGCCGCTCCGTTCGTCGTCGCCATCATGGACGCCGAGCGCAACGACCTCCAGCAGGCCGTTTACAAGCTGCAGCGCGATCTGATGGCCAAGTTCAACAAGAAGGAGGCCACCGTCGTTGGCACGATGCAGATGTACTTGAAGGAATCGACTCCGAACCTGAAGATGGAGTCCGAGCTGGCCAAGAAGGGCGGCTACAAGCTGGGCTGGAAGCTCGTGCGCGGTGCATACATCCACTCGGAGCCGGACAGAGGCGTCATCCACGACACCAAGGCCGACACGGACGCCAACTACGACGCTGGCATCAGGAATGCCCTGGAGGACATGGCATCGAAGGAGCCAACGGTGGGCCACCTCGTTGTTGCCTCGCACAACCCAGACACACAGAGACAGGCCACGGACATGCTCGAGACGATCTCGAGCCCTGCAGTCAAGGCCAACGTTGTGCTCGGCCAGCTGCTCGGCATGGCCGACAACGTCACTTACGACCTGATCAACAACCGTGGCGTCAAGAACATCATCAAGTACGTTCCGTGGGGACCACCGGTGGAGACCAAGTTCTACCTGCAGAGACGCTTGGAGGAGAACGGAGACGCCGTCAGAGTTGACAGTGGCTGGCCATTGTTCAAGAGTGTGACGAAGGCTCTGCTCAAGAGGGCCACCTAATCATTATATAGATCTCTAATAACAATGTGTGGACGCGATTGATGCTTAGTAAAGGGCTATTTAAAGTAGCGGTCCATGAACCGCTTGTGGAAGTCGCTGCGCAGCATGTCATTAACGACCTGCTCACCGCCGCTGCTATGTGTCTTGTGGAAGACCGACGAGCGCCAGCCGGACTTCTGGGTCTCTTGCTTCTCGGCAAGCTCGATCCGTTTTTCGTCTTCTTTCTCCTTACGGCGGGCCCGTTCTTCTTTTATCTTGGCAAGTTCTTTGAGAAGTTCCTCATCGTCGTCCTCGTCGTCGTCACTGTCGTCGTCACTATCGTCGTCACTTTCATCCTCATCCTCATCCTCATCCTCGCTGTTATCCTCCTCCTCACTCTCATCCAGCCCATCCTCATCTCTCGCCTCATCCAGCAGCTTTTGCTGCCGTTCTTTCAGGCCAACAGGAACCTCTACTGTTTTCTTCACCTCCTTCACCTCCGTCACCTCCTTCACGTCATCTACAGTGACCCCCGCCAACTCCTTACCATCACTATCCTCGTCCAAACTATCAAAGTCATCATCCACCTTCTGCCGCTTGCGCCACTTCAGCTTCGTTTGCGACGGCATCGAGCGCTTGTGCTGGATCGTCGACCGCTTCCCCGTCGCTTTCGCACGCGCCTGGTCGAACGTCGGCCGGTGTGCACTCGTCATTTTCCAGATAGAGCAAAGTGCCAAGAAATCCTGAGAGTACGGGTCCCCCCCCACCTATATACCCCGCTCTAAAGTCTCCAAAAAAAAAAAAAGACACTCACAGTCCGGGAATAACCTACAGGCGCACAGAGCGCAGCGCGCACCGGAGGGGCAGGGGCCAAAATTATCTTTCTCCGCTGCTGAGCTGGAATTCTTTTGGCCCCAATTTGATCACACGATCTATTGAAACAACGATGGCGGAAAAGGCGCCCAGCGGCACCGGGAGCGGACTGCAGACCCCGGAAAAAAGCGTACCGCCGGCCAAGCTCACCGTGGCCTCGACCGATACAGAGCCTGCTACGCCAGTCTCCATAACCGGTGCGGTTTCGGTCATTGACTTTGCCTACTCTCCTAATACGCCCATGTACTACGGCATCTACGAGGAGGAAGACGATCTCGACGACGACGATGACTATGATGACGATGACGAGGAGGACGATGACATTGGGTATGGAACTACTAAAGGACAGTTACAATACGGAAGGCGGCTCGGCGAGGCTGTCGGTGTGGCCGGATCCGGCACAGGACTCGGTACGGGAGTTGATTCGGATGAGCAGGGTGGAGTTGGCGGGACAGACGCTGGCGAAGAAGGGTTTGAGGCCCAGCAGGCGGAAGGCGATCCTGTCCAGGCTGTAGCCATATATCCGTTTGAGCCCGAAAACGAGAACGAGCTGCGGCTCGTGACAGACCAGATCGTTGTGATCGAGTACGAGTACGGCGACGGGTGGCTCGTGGCTTACGACCCGCAGACCAAGGAGACCGGCCTGGTGCCGTCGGGCTACGTGCAGATCGTTGAGGGTGAGATCGAGTTCGCCGCGGAGGTGCTCGACCAGGAAGAGACGAGCGGCGCCACGCAGTATCTGCCTGAAATGCTCCGGGGAGAGCCACGAGACGCGGGAGAGGCAGGCGACGCGGGAGAGGAAGCGGGAACTTCCGACGATGCCACAGAGGAAGCGACGCGGGCAGCACATGACGACGGAGAAACATCGGCAGAGGAGGAGCTTGCCGACGAGCTCATTGTCGAATCCACAGAAGCCATGGCACTTGCCCGCGATATCCAGAGTCTGGACATTTAGAACACAGCGGTCTCCAGGTCATCTTTTACTAAGCAAATTAAAACTATGATACAATGCATTATTACTAGTAAGGGCTGAGAGGCTGGATGGCCTACTCCTCCTCGATCTCCTGCTCCTCCTCGATCTCCTGCTCCCAATTCGACTCGTTGACGCCACTGGAGTCCTTCTCGCGCAGCAGCGGCCCCCCGAGCGTGTTGAGCAGCTCCATCACGGTCTGCTTCAGCTCCGGGTCCGTCGACTGGATCACCTCGGTGTCCGACTGCAGAAGCTTGAAACCAGACGTCAGTGCCCTCCGGGCATCCTTCAAGGTCTCCACGGTAGCAACGTCCTGGGTGTCGACGGGGTACTTCTGGTAGTTCAACGAGATCTCTCTAGGGTTGGTAACGGAGTTCTGCTGCTGGCAGGCCAGCAGGTAGTGCGCGAAACCTTCGAGGTAGCTGCTCTCAACGGACCGTGCGTTGACATCTTGCACCGACGAGGCAATCTCTGCAGCGTCTTCGAACTGGCCCATCTCAATGGCGTACTTGGCGAGCGTCGTCAGCGGTTCGGCCAGCGAGAGGTACTCCATCTGGGCCTGGGTCGGGTCGGCGTTCTGGTCGTTGGCAGAGTCTTCGAGAGCAGCCTTCTTCTTCTCAAATAAAGATCTAGCCCTCTGAATGGCCTCAACGGCCTCCTCCTCGCGCTGCTGGGAGATACGGATACTGGCGAGCTGCGACCACGCCTCTGGATTCTCCGGAGACAGCTTGAGGGCCGTCTGGATCTGCTCCTCGCACCGCTCCTCGGCCTCAGCCTCCATGCACAGGTCGGTCATCCAGATCTCGATCGTAGCAAAGATGGCCTGGTTCAGCTTGTCCAAAAGGTACTGCTCGACTGTGGCCGTATCGCCGTACGTGTCGAGCAAGAACTGCAGGTTGTCGTCGTCAATGTTAAGATCCGCTTTGGCTGTGTGCTGCTGCTGCTGCTGGAGCTGCTGCTGGATGCTGGTAGCACCTCTCTGCAGGAGCTCGACACCTTCAGGGCCGCCCATGATCTGGCCAAGGTACAGGTACTTCTCGACTCCCTGCTGGCACTCTGGGTCGTTCTGGCAGGCCTTGGCGAGCACTCCCTGGGCCTCCTCAAGGTCTCCATTTTCTAAGAGAGCCTCGCCTAAGGATTGCAAGAAGAGCGGATGCTCTGCGTATTTTTCGCCCACAGGACTCTTCAAAGTATTGATGGAACCTTCCGGGTCAGACTGGGACACTTGCTCGGCGGCAGCGGCGATCAGTTGGCCTAACTCCTCTGGAATCTTCATCTCTTTTTACTGTGGTATAAAAAGAAAGGAAAAAAAAAAAAAAAAAAAAAAACCTAAAAGGGACCTGTCTAAATTGGGTAAATTTTTCACTTCCTCCCTCACTATTAAAGACCTCCAATTTTCTCCTCACATATATATATATATATATAACTAGATTGCCTTATTATGGACCCAATAGAGGAGCAGAAACAGGAGATCGAGATCCTCCAGAGTATCTACCCAGACGAGCTGGAGCTCGAAAATGAGAAGGCTTTCACGATCAACCTCCCGCTCGAGACAGATGCCGACCGAGACCACGCCATCAAGCTTGGAATCAGGTACCCTCCAACGTACCCAGAGGTGGTGCCCACGATCACAGTGGAGGCCGGCGATGTCAACAGAGACGAGGAGGAAGAGGAAGAGGAAGACGACGAGGATGAGGACGTGGACGAGGATGCCGCTGCTATCAGAGACGCCAAGCGTGCCATCAACCTTATAGAGACGGTCGATCTGGACAGAGAGGACTTCAAGAAGCTCGAGAAGCGGCTTGTAGAGGAGGCCGAGCTGAACATCGGAATGCCAAGTGCGTTCACTCTGGCCTCAGTGTTGAAAGATGAGGCCGAGCAGCTGTTTGCCGAGAAGGTGAAGGTCGAGAGAAAGAAGCTTGAGGAGACCCAGCTCGCCAGAGAGCGCGAGGAGCAGAAGAAGTTCATCGGCACCAAGGTGACGCCCGAGTCCTTCGCCGCATGGCGCACCAAGTTCCGCGAGGAGATGGGATACGACACTCGAATGAAGGAAAGGTACGACCAGATTCACCAGGGAAAGCTGACGGGCAAAGAGATCTTCGACAGAGGACTCGCCGGAGACGCCGCAGACATCATCGACGACGAGTCTACTGCCGTCGACGGAGTCACCAAGGGCCTAGAGAAGACGGAGATATAGTCAGTTGCCAAGATCTCTTTTTCCATCCATTAACTTTTCTAATACAATACATTAATCTCTATCTTTTTACTCGTACGTAGCAAACTCATACGCAGAATCAAACACCTCGTCGTCTGCAACGTCCGGGAACGACGTGACCACCTCTGGGTTGTCCTCGTCGTACTCCGTATACTCTATTCCGGTCTCTCTATCGTAAGACAGCGGAATCCGGCCACCAGACCGCATCGGCACTGCCGCCCAGTGGTACAGCTCTGGCATGTCCTCTGGGTTACCGGCTGCTGCTCTTCTCTCCGTGGCGGTCCTGACAAACGCCTCGTCGCCCGCGCGCTGGCGGCTGTTCTTGATCCGCTGCTCCCTGGCCCACTTCCGGCCCTTGAATTCTATCACAGTTGGGAGCTGCTCGGGGTAGTACAGAGAGGAGACGTATAGCCGCGAGGCATCCCAATCATTCTTGTCAAGGTCGTCTGGGTGGCACGACATCAAGCCGAGCAGCTTGCGCTCGTGTTTAAGCGACTCGATGGTATCAAACTTGTTCAGTGCTGATGACTCCATGAGAAACAGCTTCTCGGCCTTGTCGAGCTCACCAGCGGTCATGTGCCGGTCGAAGCCAAAGTCACCATCGTCAAACTCAAGATCGGCCTTCGACACTTTCCTAGGCGGCTCGCTGCCATCACTGCTGAAAAACTGTGCGGCAGGGGACGGAGATGTAAAGCGAGACGAAGAATCAGGCCGGAGGCCCTCAGTGAAGTCACTCTCAGTCTGTGCCCCAGAGTCAGTCTGTTCTGCTTCAACTTCGGACTCGGACTCGGAATTAGAGACTGATATGGACACTTCTGAGGTCTCTGTCGATTCAGGAATTTGCGGAACATCTGCCTGAGTGACATTTGGCTGCGAGACTTGATCTAAAGCGTATAGATCAGGATCGACATTGGGGTCAACTGCTGGAGTTGCGAAAATATGATCCTGCGTGGAAACGTAGCCAAGAGAGTCCACGGGACGCACCTGACTCAATGCCGTTGCAAAATCGACATTTTGCTTGCTTTCCATCTGTGAAGCTGGGGACATACCCAGTGGGCTCGGCTGCATCGAAGCATTGATCTTTCTTTCAATTTCACGCTGCTCTTCCTTAGCCCTGCGGCCCACGGGTACATTCGACTTCGGCTTTGAAGGTGCCATCATACCTGCATTTCTCATCATAGATGCCCAGTAGGAACGGAGCTCGGCCGGTCTGCTTTTCATCAGCTTCTCGGCCTCTTTTCTGATCTCGGAGGTTGACAGATCAACCAGCATCCGGCCACCTCGGTGGCTCACTAGACTCAGCGGTGTCTCGGCAAGTTTACGCTCGGTTAATCCAAGAAGAAGGCTGTAGGTGAAACAGACGACCAGATCCTCCAAGGAACGCTGAACCTCAGCATTCAAAGGTGCAAGCAGCTTCCTGTCGAAGTAATACCGGTAGAACACTGTGCCAAGCTTGCGCATCTCTGACCAGTCGATCAGATCGGACGGTGGTGCAATGGTCATAGCGCGCTTCGAGGCCCGCTCGACCCTTGCCTGGTCCTTTCTGGTGGCCACGCTCGCAATTCGTTCGGCCTGGCTCTCCTCAAAGCTGATGAACTCCTCAGTCATCTCCCATGCGGCGGGAATCTCGTCCATCGACACCAGCCGGCTGCTACGGCTCGGACTCGTCTTGAACTCACGCAGCGCACGCTTCAAAGTGTCGTAGTACGTCTGCACCTGTGAGACCGTCTTACCAGGCAGCTGCGCTGCAATATCATCGATCCTGTGAATAGAGTATCTGCCGAGCAGCTGGAAGAACTTGTCCTTCTCTTCGGCGGTCCACAGAATACCTTTGAACTCTTCTCTGACGGGCTCGTCCTCGTAGTAGCGGACGGTGCCATCGATGGAGACCTCGGATTGTTTTAGGCTGGGGGCATCCGGGATCCGCTGCCTGAACTCAACAAACGCAGCCACCTGCGCGTTGAAGAACTCAAGGTAGTTACGGTTACCTTGGAACATCCGCCGCTTGTTTCTAGCGTATCTTGCACTCGCAAACAGACCAGGCAGTCTGGCGGGCAGATCGTTGTGCCAGTACCACCGCAGCTTGTTAACAAGCCTCTCCAACTGGGCAGCTGCACTATCTTTAGGGTAGTCATGGGGCAGCTGACCTTCAGGGACCGGTTGACCAGGCTCCCGGTGAGACTCATCGACCAATTTGATACCCACCAGACAGGATCGGACCTCAGCACCGATCCGGCGAAGATACTTGGCATCGTCCCTTGTATACGGGTATGGGTCGCCTGGAACATCAGAAATTAGAAGACCTGGGTCAATGAATGTATCTGACTCGTCAGGACCGTTGTCCGACGCTCGCGCGGGCCAATCCCCGGCCAAATGCGACATGTCAGCTTTCCTCTATATAGTGTGGTATTTAGAGCTAAATTTCTGCCCGCTCCTCCCAATCGGGAAGTACACCGACTGCTCTCTCAATCTCACACTCTCACACTGACTGACACTCTCGCTGCAAAAAAAAAAAGAATCAAAAAAAAAGAATCCGAAAAAAATAATTTTCACCCCAGTCCTTCTTACGATAGCATAATACCATGTTCAGAGCCGGCGCCTATCTGGCCCGTCGAGGCGTGTACCGTGGGGTGCATGCACCTACGAAACAGTGCTATAGTATCAGATATAATTCCACGGCCGAGAAGTCTGAAATAGATGACAGTTCCGTGGCTGCCCCAAGTGTGAGCTCCGCTGAGAAAGATGCCCAGGCTAAAGTTGTGGAGCGTTACACTCTGTCCGCCGAGCAGATTAAGGCCAGAGACTACCAGCCGGAGCTTGAACCGTGGGAGAACCCGGAGGACTTTGGAGACACCTACCTGGACAACGGTCCGATTCTGCTGCGCAAGGAGTACCCGGTCAACCCGCTCGAGAGGACCCTCCAGGAGGCGGCGCTTAGGAAGAGCGCTGAGCGGGTGGCTGCCAAGGAGGCCCTCGAGTCCGACGATGAGGAGATAACCACAGTGACCGAAGATGTTGCACAGGCGATGGAATCGAAACGTGGACGGATCGTGAAAAGTCAACCACAGCAGACGGCTGTGCTGGATCCTGTCGACTTCGAGCGGAACCTGAAGAGCCTCATGTCGTCCTTCCGGCCGGCCGATATCACCAAAAACAACCTCGAGGAGCTGGTCGAGCAGTTCAAGCCTAGAAAGGACTCTATAACGAGCGAGGAAGAGCAGCAGCTGATTAAGGATATCAACAAAGCATTCAAGTCGAAGCAGCTGCGGGAGTATGCCAAGATCAAGGGCATCCGGTATGCAGCAAGCTGGAGGAAGGACAAGGTGATCCACACGATCATCAGACAGGCTTGGAATGTGAAGCAGGATGACAGCGAACCAGTGTTGAAGACCCGTACAGAACAGCAGACAGTCATCTTGCCTAATGGCAGGAGCCGGTTCCTGTTTGCCGCACACATGAACTACCTGCAGCGGTGGTGGGGTACCTTCAACGCCAAGGTGTGGCTGACACCAGGGAAGGACGCTTTCGTCGTCGAGGGCTCGAAGCTTGTCAACCAGTTTGTGCAGGTGAGCTGGACGAAGCTGATGAACGACGTCTCCTCGCTGACGCTCAAGCTGAAGAAACTTAACCACTTCTACGAGACAGAGCTGCACAGGAAGATGCCGATCAGCACCTTGGAGAAGATGGGGAAAACGTACTTTGACCAGGTCGGCGACAACCTCTACACTCTGAGTTCGTTCAACAGATCGCAGCTGCTCTTTGTCAAGTCTGCCCTTTTGGCTGCCACCGAGTACTCCGGTACGATCCAGAAGGAGATCGATCTGGCTCCAATTGAAAAGGCCGAGCAGGATGCACCTGGTATCTCCTACCAGGACTACGAGGACCCATCGATGCCGTGGTACATGCGTGCCGAGGGCCCAGTCTACCGTGCCAAGGTTCCATCGCAGCGGAAGGCTCCAGAGCCATTGAAACTCGACGACAACATAGACCAGCTGCTCGATGATTTGCTCCTTCTGAAGCAGGACATCGACCAAGCCGAGAAAAACTGGCAGGCGAACTTCCTTGAACAGGTCGGTGAGGACGCAGACGAGGCTACACTTAACGTTCCAATCATCCACAACTCTGCCGATCTTAAGGTGACCGTCGACGACCTGGACTTGCCAAACTTCAAGGAGAAGCTTCTGCACCCTGATGTCAAGCAGAAGGACTCGTGGACCGCTCCGGTTGTCAACACTGCCTTTGGCAAGGCCCTATTCCAGGGTAAAAGCACTGACAGCGATGTGTTCTTCCACTCGACGTTCCCTGATGCCAACGCCAAGCTGTCGCAACTGCCTCTCTTTGACAAGGATGGAGTCAAGTTCTTTGGCTCTGGTAAGAGTGTCTCAAACCACTTCAGCCAGTGCCTGAAGCTGAAGCTGGTGCCCGATGCATACAAGAAGTTCACAAACTTTAAGACGCTGCCAAACATCGAGATCTGGCTGGACGTGTCGAACGGCAACGTTCGCGTTGACAGATGCGACATGTTCGTTAACGAGCACGAGTACAACGAGATCGTGCCGCTGCCGCAGTACACGACGGACATTAAGTTCCAGTCGAGCATCAATTCTGTGCTGCTGAGTTCGCTGGAAGATGAAGAGAGCGATATGTTGCGGAAGCAGCGGCCGCTGTACAAGGTGCTTCACCGGATCCCAGACGAGTTCCTGAAGTTGTCGAACGTTGGCCAGATCAGGAACGTGCTCCAGGAGCACCCTATCGAGATCAAGCTGGATGACAGATACAGGACGAATGCGGACGGCACTGAGACCAAGATCTCGAAGAATGTGCCGTACCTAGTGACGGACGTGCTGTCGTGCCGGTCGATCGACCTGGACTATAACGGCATGCTGGTGAAGTACGAGGTTGTTGGCGATGCCAACGGCGAACGGTACGAGGTGACGATGCAGGGCGATCCAGATGCAGAGGAGCAGCCATCATTGGAGGCTCTTGCCGAGAAGTCTCTGGAGCTGGCTGCGTTCATTGAGTAGGGCCGACCAGACAGGACGTGGCACCCATCATACACATAGTATATAGAACTGTAAATAGACACACTACAAGAACCAACGAGAAACTGCAATACTGTACATTCGGCACCCTACAGACCCTGGCACATGCCAAGGCACATGCCAAGACACATGCCAAGCTAATAACCCTGTCGGTGCACTACTGGCAGGTTACCGCATTGGGAAATCTGGAAAACGGTGAGCCGCGTTCGAAAAAAAAAGCCAAAAAAAAAATGATAGCAATGGTAGGAAAAAGAAATTCTGTGTCTGAGAGCCACGATAAAGCGATGGGCACGGGGGTGAAGGGGGGCCGCTGGCTGGGGGGCTCGGTATCTGGGCATTTCTGGACAGCCTGGTTGTAGGTAGGGAGGGGCAATTGGTAGGGGCAATTGGTAGGGTAAGTTACCAGGAAATTGCTGTGCCCACTGTTCCTTGATCATCATGTCTGCGATGACCAAATCGTTTCAGTTGTCAATACTCGGCGTCAAAGTGGGCGTCCTGGCCAAATGGCGCACTCGGTCCATAGTTAGTCAGCCTGGAGAACTGCATGGAATCCCATAGCAAAATGCGTGGCGCCCGCAAAAAAAAATTCGAAAAAAATACACAGGGCTGTGATTAATTGTGTGTTATCGGCGGGGCGAGCTGAGGGATTTATAAACGAGGGCAAACGCAGAATTCCCCCTTCTAATTACAACCACTTTCTTTTGAAAGAATAACACATTTCAGTTTAAACCAATGCAGATTTTCGTTAAGACACTCACCGGCAAGACTATCACCCTCGAGGTCGAGTCTTCTGACACTATCGACAACGTCAAGCAGAAGATTCAGGACAAGGAGGGCATCCCACCAGACCAGCAGCGTCTTATCTTTGCCGGTAAGCAGCTTGAGGACGGCAGAACCCTTTCGGACTACAACATCCAGAAGGAGTCCACTCTTCACCTCGTTCTGAGACTTAGAGGTGGAATGCAGATCTTCGTTAAGACTTTGACCGGAAAGACCATCACTCTCGAAGTCGAGTCCTCCGACACTATCGACAACGTTAAGCAGAAGATTCAGGACAAGGAGGGTATCCCTCCAGACCAGCAGCGTCTGATCTTTGCTGGTAAGCAGCTCGAAGACGGCAGAACCCTTTCGGACTACAACATCCAGAAGGAGTCTACCCTCCACCTCGTCCTTAGACTCAGAGGTGGTATGCAGATCTTCGTCAAGACTCTGACAGGAAAGACCATCACTTTGGAAGTTGAGTCCTCCGACACTATCGACAACGTCAAGCAAAAGATTCAGGACAAGGAGGGCATCCCTCCAGACCAGCAGCGTCTTATCTTTGCCGGTAAGCAGCTTGAGGACGGAAGAACCCTTTCGGACTACAACATCCAGAAGGAGTCCACTCTGCACCTTGTTCTGAGACTGCGTGGTGGTATGCAGATTTTCGTCAAGACCCTTACCGGAAAGACCATTACCCTGGAGGTGGAGTCTTCGGACACCATCGACAACGTTAAGCAGAAGATTCAGGACAAGGAGGGAATCCCTCCAGACCAGCAGCGTCTTATCTTTGCCGGTAAGCAGCTTGAGGACGGAAGAACCCTTTCGGACTACAACATCCAGAAGGAGTCAACTCTGCACCTCGTCCTTAGACTGCGTGGTGGCATGTAAATTTAGGGGCCTTATGAGAGAGCATATTGCATCCTGCCTCTAGGGTCTATCCGCCTTTACCGCAAACCCACAACCCGCCAATCAAATACACATTCGCTTGTGTTATGACATCACTTCTTTGTTCCCCATATTTGCCCTGGCTCGGTGCAGCTCTCAACTCTATGTATCTTTAGTATCACTTAAATGATATGTTTTTATGCCTCTAAAAAGCTTCTATTACTACTATTAAACTGTAGCGAGTGCCTTCTGCGCCTCAGTTGTCACGACCGAGTTGATATCCTCATCGATGATCGACTGCAGGGCATCCCTCACCTGTACCTTTTCAGCCTCGGTAGTGACGACCTTCGTACCCACAAGCTTCGAGAGCCTCGAGAAGTTGACCAGGACAGACTGGAGGTCGTTCTTGGTGGTGCACACGTTGGCAAGTTTCTGCCAGAGAGCCATCAACAGTGGTCGGCTGTCATCCAATCTCTCAGAATGGTCGAGCTTGTTGATCAGCTCGGTCAGCACGTTGATAGCCACCAGTTTCGTCTTGTACGTGCTATCCTCGAGGGCAATTGCAGGAAGCGCGTCTGTCAAAATGTATTCGACGAGCTTCTGGTTCGGTTCGTTGCGGTTGACTGCAATGACCAGGTTCTCCAGCAGAGAGTTTCTGAACTCCTCCTGCTTGGCGATACGCATCTTTTTGAGATTGCTCGATCCGCGGGCATCCACGTCGGAATCGCTGTCGGTATCCATCGAACTATCGTTATCGTCACCATTGACAGCGGCAGATGGGTGCAGCATGCCATGCACGAGTCCAACGTACGTCTCATACAAGTCTGTGTCGTGAGCACCAGATCCAAGGAACTTGCCCAGTGCCTTGACACTGTGTTTCTTGTAGTCTTTCTTTTTTCTCTGTGCCTCACCAGTGATTTTTTTGGCGACCTCCTGATAGAGTTCCGGGTGATCCTTGAGGTAGTCCTTAGAGTTGATTGCCAGCAGAACGAGAGAGTGCAGAAGCTTCTCCTTGCCCTCGTACGTTCTGCCTTTCAGAGAATCCAACAGAACGGTGTACATGTCGTCCAAATGCTTTCCCATGGTGCCAATCTGAGGTCCGAGCTTGTCGACGATCTCAATGATCGACAGGCCAATCGTTTGCCGAAGACTGAAGTTGGTCGTGTCAATGTGTTCTTTGACCAACTCCATGATCTCGTCAAAGTACAGCTTGATGGCATTAGTGCCAGAACCGATAGAGGAGTCCCACGTCTTCTTGAAACCGGCAGCGACCTTCTCGTCCAAATCATGCTTACCGATGAATGCAAGCGGCAAGAATCCGGTAGCAATAGATTGGAACTTGTCCTTGGAGTAGTCAGCAATGGCAGCCGATGCTCTAGAGGAAGCCTTCTGGAGGTGGTTGTTGTCTGCCGGGGACTCAAAGTAGTAGCGCTTGAGTTTCTTGGAGAGCACGTTGATCTTCTTCTCCGATGCGGTCCGGATTGCATAGCCAGCTGCAATTGCATAGGAACCAGAAATAGTGTCGTTGCGGTCCTTCAACTGGCCCATAGCGATCTTGAGAAGGTCATCGGCGTAGTTCTGGGCAACAAAGAAGTGCCTCACAATCAGGTCGACAATAACTTTAGAGCCAGTCACCTTTGATGGTAATCCGACAGAAGACTTGACCGCGTTATTAAGCTTGACAACAAAGTCAGGCATCAGAGAATCGTCCAGCAAATTCATGAGCTTTTCTATAGCACTCATCATTGGCGAACTTCCCACCATGTTCAGGCGCTGCACGTCCAGGTCTTCTGTCTTCAACTTGTACTTGTCAGCATTCAGACTCAAGTAATTGACGACCTGAGGCTCGACAGAAGACATCAGCATCACCATCTGCTCGATCATCTCGTTGACGAACGGCTTGAGTGCCACAGAGGCAGTATCCGCTATCTTCAGGATGGTGTCAAAGGCAAATGATTTGACATCCTCAGCATCGCTCAGCAGGCCATTGTTACCTAGCAGGAATGGAATCAGTTGCTTTAGGGTCTCCTCCGAACCCTTCTTGTTGTCTGTGATCTTATGCACCATGGTGGTAGCCAAGTACCTGGTCAGCTGATTTCCCTCCTTTCTCACAGAATCCTTAATGTCATCCATGCTTCTGAAGGCCATCGACCAGATTTTTTCGAGCTTGTCCTCGTACATATCCAGCGGGACCTGTCTAAGCAGATCGCTCAATGCAGCCGCACTAGCCTGACGAACACGCCATTCGCGGTTACCCATATCCTTCAACAGAGTTTTCAGAATAGAGTCGAAGTTATCCTGAATGGCCTTGTTGGAGTCAACGATAAGACTGTTCCAAATGTCGTCCATGGTCTTGGAGACAGTGGGGCTTGGGTCGAATCTGTAACGGTAGAGCTTTGGAATAAGGTTTCCAGAGAGCCGCTGGTCCTTCTGAAGCATCTCATCAAGCTTAGACTTGTCAAGAACGGCACCAAGGCCGTATGCAATGCCCTTTCTCGAAGACCATAGGGCAGAGTTCTTAGCGAGAGACATGAACTTGTACACCAGACTTGGGTCACCCACTTCGGAGGCAAGGTTCAGGATATCCTTGTATGTGGAAACAGAACCGTCGTCAGTCTTCAGAACACCAGGCTCAAAGAGCTCCGTATCCGCACCAACACTGCCACTCATGAGAGTGTTGGCCTTACTCGAGTCAGTGAAAGAAAGCAGCAGGTTGTGAACAAGCTCATCTTGCAGTTCATAGTCTCCCTTCTCGTACACCATAGAAAGGCCTCTCGATGCAGACTCCTGAACCAAGTAATCCTTGTCACTCAAGAACTTCATGAATGCGACCTGAATCTGGTTCAGATTGGACTTCACGGCAACAGAATCACCACAGTTTTGGACGAGCGAAAGCAACCAGATACATCCAGCCTTCCGAAGCGATGGCTTGGTACTAGCACATGCCTTCAAAACCGACTTTAGAATAACGCTGACCCGGTCAATCGACGGAATCAAACTGTCAATGCTAACTGGGGCATTCTGAACATCAATCTTACCGTCCATGATGTGAGACTTCCAGCCATATGCCAACACAGAAAGAGCCTCACCAGTAGAAAAGAGGTAGTCGGCGTGCTTGGTAACATGAGAGTCGTACAGAACTTGCTCAAAGTGATTAAGGGTGTCGGCCTCATCATTATCTCCTGCTTTCTCCTGCTTGGAAAGTCCAGACATGCCCAGGTATGCCCAGGACATGGCAGTCAAGTCACTTTGACGCTTTTTGATCCAAGGTTCGATGGTCTTGGCATAAGCGGACTTGTATTCGGCAGCATCATCGGACAAAGCGATCTTAGGGCCAAGACATCCGAACATGGCAAGCTGGGAAATGCAGTCGACCGAAGCGCCAGATTTAAAGGAAGAGGCGGAATCAAGGTATTTGGAGACGAGTTTAAGCACAGCCTGGAACATGGAGGTCGTAACAAGAGAGAGACGATTGGTGAGGGCCAGCCTCGAGATGATGTATCCAAGCGGTCTGATATCTTCCGACTGGATGAGTTGGTCCATGGTGGAGACGACAACTTCGTTAGAACAGGCCTTATGAGAGCAGAGGATACCAAGCATCTCAGAAACATACTGAGAAGCATCCGAAGAGAATGTGTCCGGTAAAACCTTGACGAGGGATGGCACCTCTCCAACGAGGTGTCCAACGGTCTCCTGCGGGCAGAGTGAGATGATGTTTGTAAGGCGTTTGGCAACATCCAAGTTGAGAGTCTTGGTGAAGTATTCAAAACATATTTTGAGGAACACATCGAGGGATGATTCTGGAGACGAACCATCCATGTCGGAGTCACCATCAGCATCTACACTTTGCTGACTCAGACGCGACAACTCTTTGGTGATGCACTTCCTCACCATTGGATCAAAGTCAATCGCGTTGTCGATTCTATTGTCCCACTCTTTGTCAGGAACGATAACTGTCTTGACGCCTTTAACGGACTGCATAACGAGGCATTGTAGGGAGAACACGATTGCCTTGTCGAGATTTGAATCGTTGCATTCGGATGCCAGATACTGAATGATCGATTTGAACGAGGGGAACTCGACAGTAGATCCGTCAATTTCCGAGCTTGGCTTGTACTCTTTAGAGTTAGAAGACTGCAGGATGTTGAACCAATACGGATTGAGGCCCTTCGTGGCCTCCTCGATAGTCTCCGGTTTGTCATCCTTCGTCTGTACTTCAATATCTAGCAAACGAGCCTCTGGATCCTTAAATGGGAATGCCACATTGGTGAACTTTGCAGCCATGTATCTAGCCGCCAGCTCGTTATCCCGAAGGTCCTTCGATGAAACCTTCACTGGGGACTGGATGATGCTCTTGAGCAGCTGCTTCAACCTCTCGCGGTCGTCGTTGCTCAGTTCTGGGAGATGGACTGTCACACTGGAGAGAGCGTCCTGTGCAGATGCGCGGAGCTCAGGGATCTCCGTCTGCAGCATGTCAAACAGGAACTGTATGTAGGACATGTCAGCCACGTTGCGAGCACGCTTCAGAAGAAGGCTGAGAGCCTCGTACTGGTATCTCCGTTGGAGAAGATAGTCCTGCATACCAGAGGATATCTCCGTCTGTTTCTCCGACTGCAGAGAAGTGCGCAACTGAGCTGCCATATCGCTGTTGAGCTGTGCATCGTCGGCACTCTGCTCACTGTCGTCAGACTGAGCCATCTGCGTCGTCACAGCGCGGATGAATCCGACAGTAGACTTCTTGAGCTTGCCGTAGTCAGAGTTGAGGCCGAGAGACATCAGTTTACCGGCCTGCGGTGACTTTGCAGCATAGTTGCTCTGCGTCAAGTAATTCATGATCTTCTCCTGGAGCTGGCGACGGGCCGGCGGTCTCGAGACGGTAGGGTCGCCGAGAAATAGGGAGATCAGTTTGCCCACCATAGCCTCGTTCTCGTGGTCGATTTGGCGTCTTCTGAAGAGGTTGGAAGCAAGATCGGCCACTGCCGAGTTGGCATCGGCCGAGCCATTCAGCAACGCCAGGTTGCTCTCTGGGCCGAAGCCGTACTCGATGAACTTGAGAATGGCCCGCTTGTACTTTGTGAGCATCGCACTGTCAAAGGTGACGCCGGCGTTGTAGGTGAAGAAGGCACAATCGTTCTTGGAGAGACCAGGCAAGGAGAAACCCTTTGGGATCTGGCCCTGATCGTTCGGTTTCACCGGTTGCAGCAGCATGAAGTCGGCGAACTTGTCTAGGAGGTACTGCTCCTCACCGTGGTTGTCTGCGCCCTCATCGAGGGCCAGAAACTCCCGGAACTTTTTGCCGTCGTCGGTAGTCAATTGGGTCGTGTCGTACTCGAGTATTAACTTGCACAGGATGTTGAACAGTCGGGCAGCGATGATCGGCTTGTGGTGCGAGATTCCGTGGATGACTTTCGGAATGAGGGCGCTCTGTTCCTCTTTAGAGAGACGGCCGATGCCCTTGGAGAGGAAAACGAGCGTATACGACTGCACAAGCGTCGGATCCTCGCCAGGTTTCACCTGCGGGTCCTGGACCTGCTTTAGCAGTGCTTCGACGGGCAATTTCATGGCTGGGCTGGCGTTGATCCTCGTCAGAAGGAACTTGACGGTCTTGCCCACTTGGGCCTTGACGGAGGGGTGTGGGGAGGCAAACTTGAGCAGGACGGGGGCCAAGTAGGTCGAAATTCCCTTCTCGAACTTCTTATCATCATCTGCAAGGGCGAGCCGCAGCTCCACCTTTTCCACCAGTTGTCTTTCGCTTTCTCCGGCAGACATACAGGAAGAGCAGTGGTTGGTCTAAAATGTCCGTATTCCCACTATTTACCCCAGATCCGATCTCTCGCGCGCCCTCCAACTTTTTCGCTGGAGGCGAGGGGAAAAAAAAAAATACGCTCGACAGGTCGTCCTCGCGGGTAGAAATCCCATCACTTGCCTGATCGGGCAAGAGGAAGGTAAATGAGGGGAGGGGAGGGAGAGGTAAGTCCCTTATCTTGTCACTTGTTTTCTTCTTGCTTCCTCAGCTCAACACTTAATTACCATGTCGCCAACATCACCACTGCCACCACCCAAGGATCCTACTCGGATCGTCAATAAGGAATCGGGTCAAGGAAGTGCTCCGGAGACGACCAACAAACCGAAGGGTGGCTCTGCCCCTACCAAGTTCACATTCAAAAAAAGGACCAGCCACTCTGGAGAGTCCCGGACCAGCAGCATCGGCCGGCCCTCTGCATGCGTCTTTGTAGCTAGTCTTAACGCGTCAATGCTGGACAAGTCGCTGCTGAAGAGCGTCCGGCACCACTTCTCGAAGTGGGGCAAGATCTCTACCGTGAAGGTGCTGAGGGATCCTGCCAACCGGCCCTACGCGTTTGTGCAGTACAGCACCAACGAGAGCGCCAACATGGCAGTCGTGCACGCTCAGCACTCGGTGTTGAACGGCAGAACCATCAGGGTCGAGAAGGCGCGTGTGAACAGGACCCTCTTCGTCTCCTGCGCTGCATCCCGCTCCACGGAGGATTTCAAGGCTGAGCTCGAAGGATTCGGCGAGATCGAGCGTATTGTGGCAGTCGACAGTGAATTCCACGTCAGTCCAGAGGAAAACGTCGGCAGCGGCTGGTTTGTGAAGTTTGCTTATCGCCAGGATGCCATTGCCGCGTATAGCCACTACCGTTCGGAGGCCGGGTGGCACACCGAGTGGGCTCAGAACCTCGACGACGAGTACTCTGACACCCCTGAGATCACCACCGACAAGACGTCCATTTTCGTCGGAAAGCTCGACAAGTCGGTGACTAGGTCGCAACTCCTGAGGCAGTTTTCGAAGCATGGCAAGATCGTTGAGCACGTTCTTGTCTGCCGTCCCGTTGCCAACTTCGCATTTATCACTTACAAAGACCCCAAGGCTGCCTCCGCCGCAGTCAACGCCGAGGACCACACTTTGCTTGGCTCCAAGAAGATTCAGGTCCAGTTCCGTGAAATCTACAACAACTACAGGAAGCGCGACACTTCCACCACCGAAGAGCCTCACGCTGTGCTCCCCTTGAATCTAGCCCCACCACCGGTTGCTGTTTCCATCGGTCCGCTCGCACCACCGCCTCAGTTCGTTGAAGTCAGCTCCCGCAACAAGGTCCGGCGGTACAGCCAAGGAGCTGCCGGAGCTGCCTCGGCAAAGGGCAAGAAAGTCACCTTCAGTGCTCCAGTTGGCGAAAATCCTTTCGTTATCCCTGACAGTGCTGAACGTCCATCTACGCAGGGCTCGTCGGATCATGAAAACACCGACACTATCAGGAGTTCCAATACCCTCTACTCCAGTGCCCCCAAGTCTGTCGATACACGCAGTAGTGCCGGAGAGAGCGCCGAAGGTACCACTGCGGTGCCATTATATGCGATGCTTTCTAAGAATGAGGAAGGAAGTCTTCCTACACTTGTTCCTGCGAGCCCCGAGAAAGCCCCTGCTGATGCTGCTGTTGCTGCCGCCGCTTCTCCTAAAGAAGCTATGGCTGACGAGGAAGAGCTTCAATTGACTCCTTCGCCAGTCGATGATATCAATTCCCCCGGTTTGAGCTGTACCGCAGAGTCAGACAGCTGCTCCTTGTCGTCCGAGCAAGCTTCCCCGCTGGCAGAGCCACCAGTGGGTTGCACCGAAGAATCTCTGTGAGTCGAGTCCCTCAGAAAAAAAGTATGCATGATAAGTCAAAAGAAAAAAAATTCCTTGCACCTTGTAGTAACCATAGTTTAGCCTGTATGGGGTCGTCAGAAGGGAAGTCGGGGTTCTTGGACTACATAAAGGGACTCGGAATTCAACGACCGAAGAAGGATGATGTTCTGTTCGATGATTTCGTGCTATTGAGGGACTGGCTTGAGTCCGAGAAGCCTGGGGCTTCGATCAAGCGGGTCTCAAAGAAGAACAGTGATGATGATGATGCTAGTGGTCGGTCTAAGCTGTCTACGGCATCCAGTAATGAGACTCAGGAGTCGCTGAAGCTGAAGGATGGCCTCAGCTGCTTTGTGGCGATGCCTCAGTTTCATACGGATGATTCAGACGAGAACATCGTTCGGAACTCTCTGATTGTGTCTGTTGAACAGCTTCCGGGGTATATCCTTGTGAACGGATCCATCATTGAGAATCTGTTGGAGTACGTTGCCAACGAGCTTGTTCCGAAGTACCATGTCACGGCCAAGGAGTCTCCAGGTGAGACTATGGAGCTTAATACGAGTTTCCGGTGGAGTTTTGTTGACGCAGACTACCTGGAGAGCGGCCGGCCGGTGTTTGTAGAGTTCGACGAGGTTTTGACGTTGTACCTGTTCAAGAAGGTACTGAATGGGCTTGCTGTGGATCGAAGTATTATCCGTGTTGACAGCAAGGAGGTTATGGATCCTGTGTTGCAGAAGATCGTATCTGTGTTTGACATCGAAGGAGACACCGACGCATTTAGGGAGAGCGCAATTGAAAGAATCGAGCAGTTGAAGAACGAGTCTGAGAAGTTCAGGAAGGCCGATTCGAACACTGAGGCTGGTGAGTACAAGATGGATCCGGCTGCTCTCGATGAGGTCCCTCCTGACTTGGCAGACCTCGTCAAAGTTGACATCATACAGTTCCGCACCAGACTTATCAAGGAGGATGAGCGGAAGCGTGAACAGAGAAAGGTTAAGGAGAGGAGAGAAGCCAAGAAGCGTCTGAAGCAGTTGTTCAAGGAAATGGGCAAGAAGTACGATGTTGAGAACGAGGCCACTGGAGAAGAGGAGGATGAGGAAGACGATGCTGATGATGCAGTTGACATCGATGACGAGGAGTTTGAGAAGCGCCAGATAGCTGTGAGAGAGCAGCGTGCTGAGCGTGAATTCCAGCAGCAACTGACACGTTTTAAACGCGAGGAGGCCAGGCGGCAGAAAGAGTTTGAAAGCTTCAAGGCCAAGGAAGACCACGAGCAGTACCTCAAGGTCGTTGTCCCTCAGGCGCGGAAGAAGTTTATGGACAGTTTTGTTGCTGGTGTCAAAGACTCCAACAACAAGATCGACAAGAGCTTTGGATACTACACGAAGCACCACAACTATCTCAAGTTCCGTGCCAATGCGAAACGGTCCGAAGAGGAGCGCGATGCTGCTGACAGGGAAGGAGATGAGAGTGATGTCGAGACCGAGGCTGGGGCTGAACCAGCCAAGGAGGAGTCTAACAGAAAGCGCAAGATGCCGGAGGAGGAATCGAAGCCTTCAGGTATCAAGATCAAGATGCCCAAGAAGGCTTCGTCGTCGTCGTCGTCGTCGTCGTCATCATCATCAGACGAGCTTACGGAAGAGAAGATTGCGGCTGTCACTAAGAAAGCTGGAGCGCTATTGGAGGAGTACCTCGGAGTTCCCGATGAGTCCCTGGTGGATTTCATGGTGTCCTTTGTGAAAAAGCAAAAGCCGAAGGGATCCGACGAGTACGAGTCCTTTGTTAAGGAGCTTGCTGAAACGCTTGATGAGGACGCTACACTGGTTGCCGACGCACTTCTCGACGTATAGAAAAACACCCCATGTATACTATTTCCATCCACCATATAAATTGCACTAGATTAGAAAGAAAAAAATGTAAGACGCGATTAAACCTGCGATCTATCACTTTTCAGTCTATTCCACGGAGGACGGCATGAGCTGCTACTATCTTAAGCAGACGGTTTTCCCTTCGCGGATGGCCAGCCACTACTTTCATGACTTTACTGTTCGTGTGAAGAAGTCCGGCAATGATAAGCGGTATAGTAACGACGACAATGGCAGGCGGTTTGCATCTGGAGCTACTAAGAAGAGGATGATGAGCAGCGCTGCATGGCAGGAGCTCACAGAGCCGACGGAATCGATGCAGCGGTTCTTTGAGGATAATGAGAGTGATAATGAGGAGGAGGAGCTTGTGTTGGAGAGATCTAGAGAAAATATCAAGGGAGACGAGCTGATGGATCAGGATTCCGCCTCTAGTGAGCCCGATGAGTACTCCTACCTGGACGTCTGGATCTTCGCTACATCGATGAGCATTGACATGAAGGAGCAAGTACAGTTCCCTTCGACGGTCCTGGATGCTTCTGTACTGCCTGGTAACGAAGATAGCAAAGAGGAAGACACGTTGGTGGTCACGCTAGAAGGGGGTCTGCTCCTGCTGATAAGAATAGTGATGGATGACGATGGAGACTGCAATCCGGTAGTGGTTCAACGGGTGTCCCTGGATAAGGACGGCGGCACCACAACGCCTCTCAGACTCGGATACAAGGTCGACTGTTTCCGTCCGGGCACACTGCTGGCAGTGAGTGCATTCGAGAAGGTGATGCGCCTGTTCAGAGTGAACTACGATAAGTTTGGCGTGCCATACTTAACGGACTCGATCAATCTGATCACTGGCGGAGCGTTGCTGAAGATGTGTTTCCTGGAGCCTGTTTCCCCAGAACACGTTATGATAGTCAGCCTGGTTGTCACAGACGATAGTCTACTGCATATCGAGTTCAATGAGTTCTATCTCGGTTCGAAGACCCTCGACGGCTCGATCAAAAAGTCGGTGTTCTCCATGCTGAGTGTAAAGTTCGAGTTGCCATACTTCGCAGTCCCACTTCGTCAGACCAAGGGTATCCTGCTGGTTCAAGAAACCCACTGCTGCATTCGCGGCCTCAACTACTTCATGTCACACGACGATACTGACGAGTCCGATATCGAATATCCGTTTGACGATTTCAAGCCGAACGGTTACTACATCCCAAAGTCAAAGATCACTTGTCTTCCATGCGAGGAATACGATGATCCTGACATAATTGTGGACCAGGTGCTTCTGTCCGATGCACACCCGGCCATGTGGTTGCTTGAGGTCTTCTATAACACCAAGAAGGCAAAGTGGCACATGAAGCTGCGGAGACTTTTTTCGCTGCAGTTCCTCGCAACCTTCTTCTCGATGGAAGAGGTTGGACCTTCGGAGTACGAAATCACGTTCTCCAATGAACGTGGCTCCATGGAAGGTAAGATTTTGCGCATCGTTACGAAGGACAATGGCAAGACCGGATACAAAATTGTTGCCAATAGCGCACATGAGACCAACTGGTTCCCCTGTTATGACTTTGCCGTCACCGATGCCTCGCCATCAAGGCATGTTTGTATGACTTCCACCCAAAATATGTGGTGTCTTGGCAGGACAGGCAAGAAGAGCTCGATCTTTTTGGTTCACAGAGGAGTGCATGCCGAAAAATCGGCTAGAATCACCGAATTCAAAGATGCGAGTAAAGTGTGGCAGTTCACTGAAGAGGACATTGACCAGCCACCTGTGCTTGTCGTTTCATTCCCATACAAGTCCGTTGTCGTTTGTCCACCGGAGAGGAACGATGAGACTGTGACTATCCTTGACGATTTCTTCGTGAGCAAAGAAACGCTGTGGCTCTCTCGGCTCCCTAATGGGCAGTTTCTGCAAGTGTTCGAAGACAGTTGGAGAGTTGGCGATTTCAAAGATATTGACAGCGTTGTGGAGTACTCATCGCCTGTCAAGATCATTCTTGCCTCTGCTAGTGGCAACAAACTCGCCCTTGCGTATGAAACTGTGGTTGATGGAAGGCTCAAGGTTGATATTGAGGTCTTGCAAGTCGGTTCTGAAGGACAGCTGGAGCCTCTAGTGGTAGAGGCATCGCCGCTGGCTTCTCAGCCATCTATGCTTACCTTTACTGTTCTAGGTGACATCCCGTACCTCATTGTTGGTGACTTTGACAACAAGTTGCACTTCTACGAGCCTGATGGTCAGACGTACAGGTTGAAGTCGTCAGTGTCTATCAAAGATAGGCAGTTTAGTGTTCCTCATGAACTAGCAGTTATTGGCGCTGACTCCATCTTGGTGTCTTCGAAGGATGGAAGCTTTGCTATCCTGAAGGCTGGGGGTGGTGAAGGTGAGCTGGTGTTGTATGCGTGTGTGCATCTTGGGGATAAGCCGGTTGATATCATCTCCAAGGGTGGAAAACAGTTCTATCTTGTCTGCAAAACTCTCTGGAACCTCGACTTGAACAAGTCGTGTTATCCTGTTCGCGTATGTGTTGGAGAGGGCGTTGACAGGGGTTGCACTAGTGCCCTCTTGCTTCCTTCGAGATCGGTCAACACCCTATACGCAATCCGGGACGACGGTCTGGCCACCCTTTACATTTCAGACTACACTTCTGCAAATTTGAAGAAGATTGCTCTCGGCAGCTGTGGACTCAAGATGTTCCACTACAGCCACCAGCGGATGTTCGTTGTTATAATGGATGATCCGAAGGACAAGCTAGTTTTCACTGACCATAACCATCCGTTGCAACAGGTCTGCGACCAAGAGGCTCCTCTGTTCCGCAAGGAAGAGTTCCCAACGGCCGTGTTCCAGTGGACGGTCCCCTCTAAGAGGGTGAGCTCATATGTTCACCATCATTTGGTTGTTAGTTGCATCAACAAACAAACCGAAGAGGGAATAATCAAGATCGTGGAAGTGAAGAGGCATAGAGACTTGGTCAATCTGAAGCTGTTGAATGAATGGACCGAGAATGAACCAATCTATGCTGTCAGCCAGTTGTCTGATTCGACACTCATCTATGGCTCGGGAAAAGGGTTGTTCCTGAAACGGTACCTTCCAGAAGAGAGCAAGATGAGCGACTCCGACAAGCAGGAAGAATTCCTCTCGGAAGTGAAGTCCATTGAAGTCGATCGGTTACAGGTTCTGGTGACGACAGCCACGAACTCTTTCAACATCTTCAACTACACTGGCGAGCGTCTCGAACCAGTTCAGGGTGACTCTGTGGAGAGAACACTCTCTGCCCGTGCCATTTTGCACCATCTGGATGACCTACAACCTGAGGGTTCCTCGCTGGTTACAGTTTCTGACAAGTTGCACAGCAGAATTTTGACGTTGCAACTGACTCAGCACGGTGGCCTGTTCAGCAGCTGCGCTGTTACCGCACAGGCCAAAGTCCCTTACATTCCGAGAGTCTATCCGTGCGATTTCAAGCCGGTGTGGAGAACCTCCAAAGACGGGATACTGGACTCCTTTGTGGCAGTCGGTCTGAATGGTCAGATCGATATGTTCACAATCATAGACAAGAAACGGTTCGACTTGCTGGACTCCGCAGTGTCTGCGCAGTTCACTGGCCACGTGAACGACCGGTTCGTTGACCTGCGGGACCTGAGCCCACTGGAGCTCTCGCAAGCGAGCGCAACAAAAGTGATCGATGGAGGCATCCTTGAAGACAAGCTCAGTGAGCTCGGCAGTCTCGAAGTCGACCGTGTCCTGCATTCGTTCCACTTCTAAGCACGTAAATACCCCAAATATAATATCCATTTTAAATCTATGTGTAAATGCTACACGCGCTTCTTGTCGGCGGCGATGTCCTGCTTGATCTTGTCAAGCAGGCCGTTGATACGTGGTGCCATAAGCGGCTGGCCACGACTTGTCTTGCACTTCTTGTACATCTGTGTCTTCCGCTTGCGATCTCTCTCGCTTTTCTTGATGCCGTCGACCTTACTCTGCATTCTCTTCAGCTTCTCCTTCCGCTTCTCCTCCTTGCGGTCCCTGCTGAGCTTCATACGCTGCTGGTATGTGAGACGCTTACCGTGGTCACCATTTCCACCCTTCTCACCCTTCTCACCCACATTCTCATCCTCATCCTCATCCTCATCCTCATCCTCATCCGCATTGCTGTCTGTCTTACTGGATTTGGCTGATCTATCATCTCTAGCCGGCTTCTTCTCAGGGACGGCCTCTCCTTCCTTCTCGAGGGTTTTGAAGTAGTTCTTTCTCAGTCTGGCTCTGTGTCCCAGAGCCTTCTTGATCTCGTCGGTTTTACCCTGCTTTCCACGGAAATATTTCCGCTTGTCCTTCTTTTCTAGCGACGATGGCATCCTCTAACAGTAGTCTCTATCAACCTTAAATATGTGAGCATAATTTTTTTTTTGATTTTTTTTACCACACTCGTCCCAAAGTGGCAACCTTCCTGCCAAAAGTTTTTCACCCGAGGTCCCCTCGAAAAATATAGGACGATGAAAAAAAAAAGACGCACTCGGAGATTTCCCCATACTATAGATAGTCAAGCCCCTACCTTCAGAGCTCGTCGACGGCGTTCCTGTACATATATTATAAGCCGCAGATCGAGACTCGCATCTAATAAAGGTATAGGTCGCTAGCCAGTTGATATGAGCAACATAAAGCTGGCCTTCGATCGGTACCTGGAGTCCCGAGCGGTCCAAAGGCGGGCTTTGATGCTCAGATGGCTCGCCATGGGCTCCAACCCAGGGGTAGCAGGTAATTGCAGTGGGTTCACGCTGCGCTTGTCCTCGCTCATTCCATCCATAATCAGCCTTCCACGGCTTAGCATAGTGAAAAGACAGCTCCGGCTTTTAAGCAAGGAGTTCTCCACGACGACGACGAGGTACTTTGATAACAACTTTGACATTCTGGCGAACAGAGACAACGAGCTGATAGACAAGGGCGAGCAGATGCTCCAGCGTGTCTTCTCTAAGTGCAATCACACTCCCATAGAGGAACAGAAAGATCTGATCGAGCCCGTGTTCAAGTGGCTCTACTCTAACCGACTCTATCAGCAGTGCTACAACCTCATAGAAGCTTTCCCGCGACTCCATGTCTGGTTCGGCCCAGATCTGTTCCCCCAACTCGTCCAAGTGATCGACAGCTACGGCGACGCTAGGGAATTGTTCGCCTGCTACTACGCTTTCCGCAATTCAGTGAAGTCACTCAACGACCTCAGGTTCCTCTCGCGACTTCGCAACTCGGACCCGCTGGTGAGCTCTATTGTCTCCCTCTTTGAGGCCGAGACCGCCGCAGAGGTTGAAAGACACGTTGATACGCTTCTGGAGTCTAACTCTGTGATTGTGGATTCCCAGTTCAACTCGTTATTCACCCGTATCTGTGCTGCCAAGGTAATGATGCCTGATACTTGCAGCCCAGAGCTCGTCGACAAACTCATAAACTGCAGAGTCCCAACGCAATGGGTCGACTACTCGCTTGTGCGTTACCTGTATGACCGCAGCAGGACCCTACTGAACTTCACATATGACCAGAGTTACGCTCTGGTCAACCATTACACAAGCGACTCGAACGAGGATAACAGCCGGCTGCTCTATGTCGTGTTCAAGAGTGCCAAATGTGACCGGAACCGGGCTCTGTATGTGTGGTGCAAAATGTATCCGTCTCTCAAGCTCGACTACAACGACTGCCCTCCAGAGTTTATGGTTTTCAGGAACCACCACTTCTTCACCCCTGGTAACTACGAGACGTTTGAAAAGCTGGACCCAGAGCTTGTCGACAAGCAGGTTCTCTCCCGGATGTTTAGCGTTCTCATCTTCGGATATGCAATCTTTGGAGGAAAGTCCAGGCACTTTGCTGAGAAGATTATCGACCTCAAGACCCGTGTGCATGGCCTGCCGCTTTCGACATCGGATAAAGTTGGCTATGTTTATTCCTTGGTGGCACAGCGCAAATACAGGGAGGCCCTGAAGTTTGTGAAGAAGACTGGCTCTTCCAACGATGATGAGTTCATGGCGCAGGCTGCTGAATCGATCTCTATCGCTTCGTTACGAACGAAAAACTGGGACACTGTAAAAGATGCCAACGAGTTGCTTCTTTCTGACAAGGGAATGGCCTCGGTTGACCAGTATGCGACTGTATTCGGAGAGCTGGCTTTTCGCGGGTCGACTAAACAGTTGCTCGACCTTTGGAAGACATTCACAGCTACGGGACTTACACCCAACGACAGAATCTTGACGTCCATCATCCACTGTTTCATTAAGACCAAGTCCTATGCGAAGGCTCTCGAGTGGTTCAGTGCATACTCTTATTACAAGTTGGATTTGAGCGCCGAATCGTACGCTTTGATGTTCACTGCTCTGGCTAGCAGTGGCGATATCGATGGCTGCTTTAAGATGCTTGGTGAATTGTCAGAGAAGAATGTTAAGTTGACCGCTTCTGAGGTTCGCCCTTTGTTGCGCGCTTGCTCCAATGTTGGCAACTCTGAGAGCGTTCGGGTTGCATTGGAAAAGTACTATCCGATGTTTGATATCCCGGTGAGGCCAACAGATCAGAGTTACTTGTTGAATGCCTACTATAACGCCGGTCGGTACAAGACAGTCGTCGAACAGTTTGAACTTTTGCTGGCAGATGGCAAAGCCTCCTATGAGTCGGCCTTACTGGCCCTGAATTCGGCCAGCAGGTTCACTAATGTTGAACCGTTCTTCGAACTGTGGAAGACGGTGAAGGAACACTATGGCACGCAGCTTGGCATTCTGGCCTATGAGGTGTATATGGCAGTGGTCGTGCGTGTGCGCGGGGCCGGTCCTGTCTTCAAGGAGCTCAAGCGCATTAAAAAGAAACTCAAGATATCTGTCTTTCCTCCTTCAATGTTCAACGAGATGATCTTCTCATGCATCCGCATGCACAGACCGTGGGACTCTGCACGGCTCCTTCGTCTGATGATCGATATGGGTACGCAGCCTTCTACAAAGACATATTCGCTTATGCTGCAGTCGAACGTCTGGAATGATCGCTACGCCGCGGAACATATCGACGAGACCATCAGGTTGCTGAACGAGGTGCTTCTCAACCGGAAGCGTGATAGGCTTGGTAAGCTCGCTGCTGATCTGTATCCGATGTCGTTCAAGTTGGTCATCAGGAGGCTCTTGATGCACAGAGATCCCAGCGTTGCCCGGAAGTACTTCGACTTGTACGTTGACAACTCGAAGAATTACCTCCTCGACGATATCCACATCCTGCACACGGAGCTGATGCTCTTGGGTGAGGAGGAACGCTGGGAGGAGTTTTCTGGATGTTACGACCGGTTTGAGAGTATCCTCAAGACGAAGGTCAAGTACGGAAGAATGATGAACGATGCTACCAAGGAGACGGTTGACGAGAATTCAAACAACTTCTTGAATCGTGTCGAACAACTTCAACCATCTGCGCCTGTGAATGTCAAGCGTTCTCACTACAGATCCCCTGTGGCAACGCTCCCTAACAACTTGAAGAAGGCCCTCGTTGGCATCTGGCCTTACAGGTTGAACCAGCTGCGCGCCATGGGACTTATGGATGAGGTTCTTCCAGCCGTCAAGCGGATGTTCAAGGAAGGATTGCTTCTTTCGAACAAGAACTTGAACGAAACGGCTGTTGCCCTGAGCAGAGAGACCAGCTTGATCCAGGATACGGTTGAGTTTATCAACACGTTCTTGCTTCCGGGAACTATTTCACAGGGTAGACGGCGGGTGATACGTGCCCGGTACAAGACCAACCACGTGCCTGTGGAATCTTACCCACCTCCGTACAGCCTTGACCGGGCCTCGAACAACTATGGAAAGATCTTGTTGAACCTGGATGCCACTCTGAAGGAGAAGCTCCTGCCCGAGCAGAAGCGGACTCTCTTGGAATCTATTGAGATGTCTCCGAATAACACGGTCTTGTCCGACATCCAGCCATTCATGGACAACTTTGTGAAAATGATGATGCAGAGGAACGAGAATAGGAAGAGTGCCGGGCAGTTCTACCGGGACCAGAGGAAGGTTGCTCTGTTTGACAAGAGAAGCCGTGCTGCCGAGAGAAGAGACGACGAGATCGACAAGCTGTGCCACTACCGGAAGCGCATCAAGCGGGCACTCGACCAGAAGACGGAGATGTGGAAGAAGCTGGCGGTGGCGGTGGAGAACAAGCATCGGCGGAACCTGAACTACCTGCCAGAGATAGCAGCGATCAAGGCGGAGTTCGAAAAGATCAACGAGGACAAGAAGAAGGCACGCAAGAAGCTGAGAGAGATGATGAAGGCGCGCGGACGCCAGAAGCGCATACGGTACAAACGTGGAGTGTACTGGGTCGGTGGCATGAACGTGTACAAGCTGCACAGGTTCAAGCGGAGAATGGCTCCGCGTGATGTAGCGGGTGCGACTGCGGGGAAAAACACTGTATAATATACCTTGAACATAGATTTTATCATTATTATATATAGCTTTATGCCTTGTCCTTTGGAGCGTGGATGGTGACCTCGTCGGCGGCGTCGATGGTGCCCCAGACCTCGGCGCCGACCCACGGTTGCACGTTGAACTCGAGCCTGACGGTGGCGGTGCGGTTTGTGAGCGAAGGGTGGACGTCGTAGACGGAGTACTTGGACTTGCGGCCCTTGATGTCGAGCTGGGCGCGCGACACGTCGGGCAGGATGCTGTCCCAGATGACGACCTTGGAGGTCTCCTCCGGGTGGTCCTCGGGACCGTCGTACTCTCCCACGAGGTAGACAAAGACCTGTTTCGTGTTCCAATTGAACAGCGGCCTCAGGTCTGTCTGCAGGTCGAACTTCATCCGCACGTTCTCCTTGCCCTGGCCTGACTTGCCGCCGTAGCTTCGAGAGTACCGGACAACGTTCTGGGTGCCCCTAATGTTGATCTCTCCAGGGATGCTCTGGTAATTGGCGAGGTGCAGCTGCAGGAGCGAGATCAGCGAGATGAGCACGGCCATGACGCAGGCCGTCGTGGACATGAAGCCCGTCACGTCCTGGAATCGCTGCGCAATGTTGAACATGGCTGTATAGGGAGAGGGTGCAAAAAGGGATACCTGGCGTGTAAGAAAAAGAGAGGCCTCTCCAAAGTGGTGGAAATAAAGGAAGTAAAAAAAAAAAATAAAGAGAACAGAGTCTCACCTCCCGGGATCGAACCGGGGACCCCAGGATGTCTGAAATCAATTACAGTCCTATGCTCTTCCAACTGAGCTAAGGTGAGCTTCGTTGGGGAAATTGCGACCCGGGCCTTTATGATGGGTTGAGGGGTGGAAGGGGAATGGTTGGGGTGGGGTGTGCATGGGGTAAGCAGGGGTTCTGCCGCTTGTAATGCGGTTTGTTCGTTGGTAGGGAATAGATTATTTGGGTGATACTAGTTGCTCTTTTCTTCGGCTCTTCGTTCTACTAAAGATATCGCTGTGTTTCCGGGGAATAATGGAATGATTCTAGGGAATGGCTTTGGATGGTTTGAATGGTTTGGATTTGAATCGTTTGAATGACTTGGAATGGCTGGAATGGTTCGAGTGGCTTGGCTTTGAATGGTTTGAATGACTTGGAATGACGTTGAGACGTTGCTCCAGAAGCGCCGGCCAGTGCCTCGAGGAGAGCTCCCAGGACTTCCCGATTGGGAAATCGAGGATCGTCGGCAGAGAACACGAGCCATCCAAACGGGTACTATGCAGACGAATTTAACCGATCCAACGTGATAACTGCCCTTCCGAAGGCCATCCGAACCAAATGAGACACTGCCGGACCCCAGAGTGGCCCATCTCGTCCAAATGCGGCACCCCTCCAACACCACCCCCTCGGGGCATAAGTGCAACGTACACGCACCGCGCACCTGCGCATCAAATTTTTCCCCTCCTCTTCTACCAACCAGAAAGTGAGCCTCCCCTGCTTATTTTCGACCCTACAATATAACACACCCTTTTCAGCCAATGCTTTCGAGAAACATTCTTCGCTGCGCCAAGGCCAGCGTGGGCGTGAGAAGCACGGTGCTCGGTGGCGCCAGTGCCGCCAGACTGTTCCACTGCTCCGCTCCGGCCGCCAAGGTGGACGTGCCAGCCGAGCAGAAGTGCCAGGAGCTGCTCACAAAGCTGCCTGACCTCGAGTATATCTTCCAGAACGAGGACGGCTCGTCGCGGACGCCATCGGACGAGGAGCTGAAGACGATCGCTTACCTGAACACGTACTCAGAGGAGCGGAAGCTGTCGCCGCTGGAGATCTTCACGTACCCTGCACAGTACAAGGACCTCTACCTGGCCAACGACGAGGCGCTGGGCAAGCTCAAGGCCTCCTCGGGCCTCATCATCGACAAGATCCCATACGAGGACACGGCCACGGGCGAGATCAAGTGGAAGGTGGTGCGTGACAACGAGGTCAAGGAGGGATGGGAGAACATTGCACACTTCCTGTTCATCCCGGCCTTCTGCTTCCTCGCCGTCGCGCTCTTCTGGAGAGACGACATGGACGTCACCGAGTGGGCCAAGCGCGAGCTGCTCTACCGTGTGCGCCAGAAGGCCGAGGCCGAGGGCGATGTGGCCACCTTGAACAGCTTTGACAAGTTCGGCGGCAGCCCGGAGAAGTACGAGTTCGACCTGGACGGATTCAGCAAGAACGACGACGTCATTGTGGAGAGAATCCTGTCGGGCGAGTACGACAAGCTTGCCAAGCTCAAGCAGAAGCAGCAGCAGCAGCAGCAGTAACGGTCATACATAACAGTATATTTATTTATTTATTAGTGATTATGATCCCCTAGGCCTGGTGTGACCTTTGCAGGCCCGGTTTTCTTCGGTGCGCTTCTCCCCTCCTCCTCCTCGCCTCCTCACTCTGCGCTTTTGCGCGGTTATTTCTGCGTGT
>JADIOY010000169.1:0-23705 GCA_018344475.1 Xiuguozyma silvatica | reverse complement strand
GGGGGGGAGGGCAGGATTGGGAGGGAAGGATTGGGAGGGAAGGATTGTGAGGAGTGTGGGTGGATATCAAGGGAAGGGTATCAAGGGAAGGGTATCAGTTGTCTAGAAACTACCAGTAACTAGTGAGCATCTGGGATTAGTCCATTTAATCCAATGCTCTCACATGGAGATCTACGGAGCTGAAGCTTGTGGGATCCGTCCGGACGATTACTTAATGAATCAGCGCCAAATGCAGAAGCTACAGAAATCCCACTCCGTCTCCTCCCCAAATACACCGCCTTGTTTCGTCACTCTACAAGTCTCCTACTAGGGCCTGCCAAAACGATCCGCACCGGCTTCGGTTTTCGCGATCTCACTTTTCCAATTTTTTTTTTTTTTTCAATAGTCGCACCATTTTTCACTTGGCAGTAATTTCATTGGCCCAAACCCCCCAAGAGGAGTTCCCCCAGCTAAGTGCTAGGGTCTCACAGTGAGCTCTGCCAGCAGCAGGAGCGCCATTTCTGAGGGGGGGAAGCTTAAATAAGTTAGTTTTCGAGGAGATTTTAAAATTTCCTCCTTTCCTCCTACATTTATCATACTCCTCCACAAGTAAACCGACCCACCACAATGAGAGCCTCGCTTGCCCAGTTCATGAGACCATCTTTCAAGTCGTTCATGAGACCAACGTCCCGTCCGCTGATGAGACCAACGGCCATGACTCTGAGCGCCGCCAAGAAGGATGCCGCCCCAAAGAAGGGCTTCCTTGCCTCCATTCCTCCTGAGCTGTACCCACTGTACGCCGCCTGCTTTGTCGTCTGCTGCTCGGCCACCTACTTCTCCTGGAAGCACCTGACCCACGACAAGGACCTCAAGCTCGGAAGAAAGGTCCCTACCCACAACGAGAAGCTTGAGGAGGTGCTCAAGCAGTCGCCAAGCCCTAAGGCTGCTCCTGTCGTGAAGGAGGAGGACGAGTCGCCAATCGAGCAGGTCGCCGATGCCGAGGCCCCAGTGGTCACCCCTGAGGCCACCCCGGAGGCCGAGGCCACCCCTGAGGCTAGCTCCTAGGTGGCGGCGGCAGCGGCTTGAATATTTAAGTTGAATGTACCGAAGGATTGTAATATTCGAATTGGTTATACCACCGTAACGATAGCAGCAGTGCACGATATCTATATACAGGGATTCTTTTTTTTTTTGATGCCTAGGCCAGGTTGCTGTACACGGCATTGACGTCGTCCAGGTCCTCAAGACTCTTGATAAACTTGTCGTAGCTCTCCTTGGTGTCCGGGTCGGTGATCTCCACCTTCATGTCCTCCTTGGGCACGTAGCCCAGCTCCATCTCCTTGATCTTGTACTTGCCTGTGTCCTTGAGCGCGTCGACGACCTTGCCGAGTTCCTTCGGGTCGGTGATGAGTTCGAGCAGGCCGTCGTCGATCTCCTCGATATCCTCGACGCCGAGGTCGAGCAACTCCTCGAAGGCGTCATCGAAAGTGGCCTCGCCGAGCTCGATCAGGATCAGGCCCTTCTTGTCGAACATAAACATCGTCGGCGCCATGTTGAGCTCGAACTTGTTGAAGCACGGTCTCACAAAGCCGATCGACCGGTTCTTGTTGTCCGTGATCGCCTCGACGATGACGGCCGTGCCGCCAGGGCCCATTCCCTCGTACACCACCGTCTCCACCTTGGCGTCGCTCTTGAGGTCACCCGAGCCGCGCTTGATGGCCTTCTCGATGACTTTCTTCGGGATGTTCATCGTCTTGGCCTTCTCAATGGCGTAGACGAGCTGCAGGTTTCTCGACAGGTCCGTGCCGCCCATCTTGGCCAGGACGGTGATCTTGGACGACATCTTGAAAGCGTTGGCGGCCTTCTGGGCGTCGTTGGCAGCCTTCTTGTGCTTGATGTTGTCCCACTTCGAGTGACCCGACAGCTGTGTGGCGCTCATACTGAACATCTTCGAGCCGGCGGCGTCGCCCCGGCAGAGCGGGCACCGTGCGGCCCTCTTGGGAACCTCCAACAGACTCCTAGTAAGCATGGCTGAGGGAAAATTTTCAGCCCCAGAGGCCTCCCATAAATGGGCCTCCCATAAATGGGCCTCCCATAAATAGGCCTCCCATAAATGGGCCTCCCATGAAGACGACTTGGAGCGGTTAAGGCTGGGCCATTTCGGAGTCTGGATAGACCACGTCGCGTTATGGGCCCGCTGGGTTGCTTAGGCCCTGTAGCGGTGGTGTGTAACCAGACGGAAATCCCCCTGTTGTAGGCATTGCGGCCGGAAATAAAAGAGATATTATCAAACAACTCTATTCTACAAGGTGCCAGGATCGTAGTGACCCCACCAATGGCCTCATAGGCGCCTCGGAACACCGAAATAGGTACCCCTAGACTGTCCCCCGGCTGTTGCAAACAATCCCTCCGTTCCAGCCCGCTCTACCTCCCGCGCGACCTCGAGTCCCAATCCTTATCAGCCCCGGCCAGGAACATCCGTGCACCCGGTGAGCCGGAACACCTGTTGACAACGGTGGGAAGGACGCCACCAGTGGCCACCATACTCTGTCAGGGGCCTCAATGCGCAACCATTGCCACCAAGACATCGAGAGTCTGCCCCAATGGATACCAAGACTAACTAATACAGTACCCCCTTGCCCGGCCAGCGGCTTTGCTAGCCCCCCCCCACACTGCCCTCACCCACCTCGCGCGCGGCCTTCCGCCCAATTATTTGCCGGCTGCCTAAATAATTCCCATCCCCCCCAGATCTGCCTACCTCTTTCCTCTTCCATGTCGAGCGCCAGCGACTCCACCAAGAACAGAACCCTGCTCGCCGTCATCGGCGACGAGGACACCGTGACGGGCATGCTGCTTGCCGGCATCGGCCAGGTCACGAACGAGCCCGGCAAGGAGAAGAACTTCTACGTGGCGAACGAGAACACAAAGGAGGACGACCTCCAGGCCAAGTACACCGAGTTCATCAACCGGGACGACATTGCCATCCTGCTGATCAACCAGTTCCTTGCCGACAAGATCCGGGTCCAGATCGACACATACACGAACCCGTTCCCGACGATCCTCGAGATCCCCTCGAAGGACCACCCGTACGACCCGGAGAAGGACTCTGTGCTGAGACGTGTGAGACGGTTGTACGGCGAGTAACCTCTGCACGCTGCCATCTAGAAACTCTACCATATAGAATAAAGCTATAAAACAATCTTACATCCCGTAGTGCAACTCCGTTGCAGGCCTAGTGCTTACCCTTCTTCTTTCTGTTCTTTCTCTTCTTGGCCTTGGCGCCCAGCTGCTTCGCGTCCTCCGCCAGCTTCTTCAGCACCTCCGGCTCCTCCGGTTCCTCCCGCTCCTTGGCGGCCTCGCCCGACTCCGCCTCGCCCGACTCCGACTTGCTCTCGGTCGGCGGCGTAGGCAGCGTCTCGCGAGATTCGTCCGCGCCGCCGTCCAGCACGTCCCCGACGGCCTTCTCAACCTTGTTCTCCTTCTCTTCAAGTTTCTCCTCGAGCTTCTCCTCCTTCTCCTCGAGCTTCTTCTCCTTCGCCTCGAGCTTCTCCTCCTTGGCTCCCTCCTCCGCAGCGTCCAATTCCTTCTCCAGGACCTCTGGATCCGGCTGCGGCTCCTCCTCAACCTCGACGTCGCCGTGCACGCTGAGCTCATCCTTTGCGGCCTCCTCTGGTGAGGCCAGGTCCTCAACGGACTCTTCCGGCGCGTCAGCCTCTTCGACGGCGGTGGCAGGAGTAGTCTCCTCAACAGGCTCGACGGGCTCAACAGGTTCAACTGGCTCAACAGGTTCAACTGGCTCAACTGGCTCAACTGGCTCAACTGGCTCAACTGGCTCCTTGACTGGCTCCTCGACTGGGTTAGATTCCTTCTTTGTCTCCTCCTCTGTAGTTGGCTCAATTGACTTCTCGGTAGGCTCTTCGGTCTCGGCAGGCGTCTCAGCAGGCGTCTCAGCAGGCTCCCCCTTCGGAGCCTCTTCAGGCGTCTTCGGAGCCTCTTCAGGCGTCTTCGGAGCCTCCTCGGCCTCCCTTGCAACCTCCTGCCCCGCCCAGAAGTCCCGCTCCGTCCAGATCGGCTGCTCCGCGTTCAGGTAGAACTTGTTCACCCCAACGATACGCCGCTCACGCTCGCACGCCTTCAGCCACTCCGGTCTCACAACGGGAATGTTCATCACCTTCGCCTTCTCGCACTCCACTCCGATCGCCTCCGTGCAGATGAACTGTGTCGTGTCGATGCGCACCTTGTCGCTCACCGGCTGTGCACCGATCGCCTTGACGGCCTCCTCGATGTCCTCCTTCGTGAACCTCTCCTTCGTGTAGTCGATCTTTCCCAGGCACACGCTGATGCCCGTCAGGTCGGTCATCTTGTGCGTTCTCACCTCGAGCAGGTTCGACCGGTAGACGCCCGCGCTCGTGTCCATCTTGAGCTCGAACTTGTAAGGCGTGTCCACGGGCAGGCCGCTCAGTTTGATGTTCTTCTTCTGCTTCGGCATCTTGATCTGGCCCAGCTTGGAGCCGTTCTTGTACAACGTCAGCGACTTGAGCTCCGACGTTCCCAGCTGCAGCGGCTCCCACTCGAGCACGCAGCTCGTCTGCGTCACGTTCACGGTCTTCAACACGGGCGGCTCCGGCTCGTTCTGGCCAAACGTCTCAAAGATCTCCTCCTGGAGCTTGTCGAATTGCTCGTTCTCCAGCTCCTCCTCTTTAAGGTCTCTGGCACACGTAATCTTCACCATCGAGCCCGTCGAGATCCCGTCCGGCAGCAAAATCGTCGGGAACTCGATCAGGTGGTGATCTTTTGTCAGCAGCAGCGCCAAAGACGCGTCCAGCTTACCCACAGTCAGCGACACTTCAACCATTCTTGGGGGTCTTATAGAGCTATAGAGGGCTATATGGAGGGGCTAAATCAGGTTGGAATAATGCACCAAAAATAACTCCGCCCTGGCGCGAGCGAGCCAGCGAGCCAGCGAGCCAGCGCTGGCTACTTCTGCTCACTCGCTTGTTGTCTCTTTAAAAAAAACCTAAGGAGTTAAATTTGACCCTAGTTTTCCCCCATATTAACAACCAACCGAATGCCCTCCATGGACGTCGATAGCACGCAAGCGACGCCACCGACCGCCCCAAACTCCGTGGACGACGAAGCCGTCGCCATCCAGTTTGCCCGCGTGCTCAAGGACTTCCGGCTGCGCTTCGGCTCCGACCAGCTCACCGATGTCATCGACTCGTTCAAGAAGATCAGCTATAAGCAGCTGCTCGACGTGTACAGCCAGGAGGAGGACGGCGCCGCGTCCGAGGAGGCCCTCGAGAACTGGGTGCTCGAGTCCAAGTTCTGGGCGCTGCTGGAGAGCCTGCTGGACGCGAAGTTCACGAAGGAGCTGCTAGAGTCGGGAGGTGAAGACGAGGTTGGTGCTGAAGAGACCCACGACGACTCGATGCAGCTCGAGCAGCCCGTGCAGCTCGAGCAGCCCGTGCAGCTCGAGCAGCCCGTGCAACTCGTGTCGCCAAACCTCTGCTCGTACTCGTCCAACACCGTTCTCCAGGACCGCATCCTCGCGGACGACTCCACGCTGCTCCAGAACTATATTGTGCTCAAGAGTCTGTGCGAGTCTGCGAACCTCGATCTGACGAGACCGGCAGACGTCGACGTCGACCAAGTGCAGGTGTCCAAGTGGATGCACACCGTGCTCGACAAGAAGTCCAACACGAACTCGAAGCTCGTTAGTACTGTTGATGTCGACGCCCCCGCCAGAGAGGGCAAGCAGATCGACCCGAAGGACAAGGAGAAGGACGCCGTGTTCTTCCACTGGGCTTTCGAGAAGCTGCTCGCAGGTAACGTTGCAGACCTCCAGGAGATGTGCAAGGAGACGAACAACTGGGACTTTGCGCTGATGCTCTGCGGCCTCGAGGACTACATTGACCCTGCCCTCGACCTTGGCGACCCCTCGATCAAGCCCGCCGGTATCAAACACAAACTCCTCTGGAGAAGGGCCGTCTATCAGACGGTGAAAACAGCGCTCGGTGACTACGAGCAAGGGTGCAGCAGCTACCTCTGCGGCGACTTTCTCGGCTGCGAGTCGCTCGTCGACAACTGGGACGACAAGCTCGTGCTGTACCTGAACAACCTGTACCAGTGTGTCCTCGAGGACAAGCTCATAGACGCCTACAAGGCAAACTCCAACACCTCCGAAGTCGAGCTCGTTTCCGGGCTATCCAGCCCGCCAAAGATCGCCAAAGACGTTGGTGACATCCTGAACAGGCTTGCCCAGGACCCCAACAAGGAGATCCGCGAACAGAGCCAGCATCCTATCAGAGTGCTGATCGGCTCGGTGGCGTCTGACCGCGTCCAAACCCTCATGACGAACGCCGTCGATATGCTCAACAGCATCGTTCAGGAGAGCAAAGGCAACCAGCTGACGACCGAGTCGTACCTGCTCCGCATTCTTTCGCATCTGGCCATCCTGCTCCACATCATCTACGGCTCCAAGATCGTCTCCAACACCGACTACACCAAGATCCTCACCTCGTACATGGTCCGTCTCGCTCTTTACCGACTGTACGAGCAGATCCCGGTGTACGTCTCGTTCATTCCGGACGACGACTCACTCATTGACACCTACTCCTACTTCCTCTCGAACTACGAGTACTCGCACGACGACCGCCAGTCGCAGCTCCGCCTAATGCGCCAGCTCAACCTCCCGCAGGAGGCCATTCTTAGAGAGGCTGTCGCAAAGTCGTTCACCGACACCGAGGCCGCATACCCTGTGGAGGGTGAGGTGGCCCTTGACAGCGAGGTCACCCCGACAGACCGTCGGCTCTACAACTCTATCTACTGGTTCTACGACAGCGGTATGGTCTCGGACTGCCTGGAGTCCATCGTTGCGCTCGTGCGCAGATTCCTCATGTGTGGCAAGCTGCAGGCTGCCGTTGAGTTCTTCGGCACCATCTCGCTTCCAAAAGTGATCAACGACTACCGCCGCCGCACCACCATCGCTGACAAGAGCGACGAGGAGATCCAGCCGTACATCGTTCCTGCCTTCAAGATCAACGAGCTTGTGCAGTACCAGTACCTGATCGAGACGTTCGCTCAGTTGACCAAGTTTGACGAGGACCAGGACAAGACTCTGCCGAAGGTGGTGGATCTGTCAGCCTCGTTGGATAAGCTGCTCAAGTCCTGGATGTTCGATCTTGTCAACGACGAGAGCATCGAACCCGAGGACCGCGAGATCTACGTCGAGCTCCGCCGCATCTACATTCCCACCATCTTTACGACGCTCTTTGATCTGCTCGTCAACTACCGCTACCTCAGCGAGAACATTTTGTTCTCGCAGGCTGTCGGCATGGTCAACCTTCTGGCAAGCGAGAGGTACAAGTTCTACGAGATATTCCAGAGCAGGGACGAGCTGAAGCCGTTCCTAAAGAAGTTTGCCGGGATCAGCTGCGAGTCGTTCAGTGAACGCAAGGGTGGAATCTACGGCGCTTAGTTACGTTTACATAGTGCAGAAAACAAAACATAATATATATTATGATGATGATCAATCTAAGCTAGAGGCCTTCTCGTACAGGAGGTCGACAACGGTCGACATGCTCTTGATGATGTCCAAGCTGAGGTCGTAGGTCTCGTCCTTCTTTGGCTCGGAGTAGATGATGAGCCAGCCGTTTCCCTGGTCTAAGACACCGTAGAAGACCTTGTCGAGGATCATGTTGGAGAGCTTGGACTCGATGACGTTCTTTGGAAGGCCGATCATGGAGCAGACATGCGAGATTTCGATGCAGGAGTACGGCTCGATCAGCTTGAGCAGGTTCTGCTGGAAGAGGGAGTCGTATAGGTCGGAGAGGTGGGAGCGCACAATGACGTCCTGGGTGAGCTCGTTGTTGTAGGTCTTGAGGCACTGCTCGAGCTCCTTGAGCGAGCGGTGCGAGTAGGCGAGCGAGACGGCCTTCATGGCCTCGACGTCCTTGTTGGCGACGTATTTGGCTGTGTTCTTGCTTGTGAGCAGCTTGTTCGCCTCGTCGATGTCTCCGAGCATCACCCTGCACAGCAGCATGTACTTGAGCACCATCACCAGCTTCTCGTCGTTCTCATCGGACTGCTCGTGCAGCATGTAGTTCTCGTAGGACTCGTAGAAGTACGAGTAGGCCGTCTTGAAGTCCTTCTCCTCGGCGTGGAGGATACCGCTCATGAGGTCAAGCTCGGCCTGGACGTTCGAAGGGCAGTAGATCGAGTTGGCCGACGTTCTGGCCGAGGTCAGCGCGGCGCGCGACTTGGCAAAGTTCTTCAACTGGAAGTACGTCTCGGACTCGAGCAGCTGCACGTCGACGAGCGAGTTCTTGTCATCGAGCTTGCGGAACTCCTTAACGAGCTGGTTGATCAGCGTCAGCGCTGGCTGGTACTGCTTCTTCTTGTAGAGCAGGCCGGCGAGCCGGACTTGCAGCGACTGGCGCAAGAAGGTCCGTTTCTCCTCGATGGCCCACTCAATGCAGGCCTTGGTGATCTTGATGGCGTCGTCGACGGCGGTAGGCGTGCCGACCGATTCCACGAGGTCAATGAGCGACTTGATCACTTTGGCACTTTTGGATTTCGCAAACGAGCCCTTCATGATCTCACGGGCCTTCTCCGTCAGCTCCTCCAGCTTGGCCACGTCCTGCTGCTCCTTGTAGATCTCGCCAAGCTCCAGTATGGCGCTCTCCTCCAAATCAACAAACTTCTCATGCGCCGTCGGCGACTCGAGCCCGAGCTCCTTCGGCTCGCTGTTGATCAGCTCCCAGTATTCCTTCTCGGCGGTGGCGTAGTCCTTGCTTGCAGCGGCCTTGCGCGCGTCCTCCAGTGTTGGCAGCGTCATTGGAAAAAGGGTGGTGTATATAGGGGCCTTTTTTGTTGTCTCTGCCGCTTCACCCACCTCTACTTTTTTGCCCTTGGCGGTCGCGCTGGAGGTTTTTAATGTGGTGGGGGGGGGGTCTTTCAGAGATAGTTAGTTAGTGTGTAGTTAGTGTGTAGTCTATTTGTCTAGGTACGTAGTATGTACATGTTAATCCTTCTTTTGCATCTCTTTAATCAGAGCCTCGCACCGCTCCTCCGTCTCCTTCTTCTCAACGGCGTCCATCACCTCGTCCAGTTTCGTGCCCGCCATACACCCCTCCAGGTCGTACAGAGTGTAGTTGCACCGGTGGTCCGTCACACGGTTCTGCTGGAAGTTGTACGTGCGGATCTTGTCGCTCCTGTCGACGGACGAGACCTGGCCCTCACGCTGCTGCCGCTCGCTGGCCACCTTCTCGCGCATCTCCTTCTCTGCGAGACGCGCACGCATCACCTCCATGGCCTTCTCCTTGTTTCGATGCTGCGACCGGTCGTCCTGGATCCGCACGACGATTCCCGTCGGAACGTGCGTCAGCCGCACGGCCGACTCGGTCTTGTTAACGTGTTGCCCACCGGCGCCGGAGGCTCTCATGACATCGATGCGCAGCTCGCCCGGCTCGAACTTCCGAGACTGTGGGTCCCCGCGCTTGTCCTCGATCTTTGGCAGCACCACGACGCCAGAGGCAGACGTGTGCACGCGGCCCTTGGCCTCGGTGGCGGGGACACGCTGCACTCTGTGGACGCCAGCCTCGTGCCGGAACTTGTCGTACGAGCCCGGCTGGTTCACCGACAACGTTGCCTCGGTGATTCCGTTACCGCTCTCGTGATCCGTCCGCGACAGCACCTCGAACGGCCACTTATGAAGCTGGCAGTACCGCGTGTACATCTCAAGGAGGTCCTCGGTGAATATATCAGCCTCCTGGCCGCCGGCACCGGGCCGCAACTCCAGGATGCACGCCCTGTCAGCGAACGGGTGCTTTGGCAGCAGCTCGCTCTTGAGCTTACGGATGCTGCCGTTCAGCTCGGGAACGACCGACTCCACCAGTTCCTCCTCGGCCTCTTCCTTCAGGCTCTCGTCGCCGAGCATTCTCTCCAGCTCTTCATAGTTGCTCTTGCACTCGTTGTACGTCCTGAAAACCTCGTTAAACTCCGAAAGTCTCGAGTACCTCTTGGACTCCTCGACGTCAAACTCCGATTCTCCAGCGGACATCTTCTTCTCCAGCACGCCGAGCTCCTCTGCGAGCGATGCAGCCTTTTGCAGCAAGGCAGGATGGACCATGGCCACTTCAGGAATACCTTCCGTGGCGTACGTTCTCACCAGCAGCCTCCTGGTGGGTGCCCATCTCCAGCTTCTCCTTAGACAGAACATGGCTCGGTGGGAAGGTGGAAAAAAAAAAAGAAATTCCTGAATTTTTCACTTCCCCTCACTCAGGCCCTGTCTGCCCCGAGAGCCAAGCCAAAGAAGCTGCCTATCTCTGAGCGGGGCATCGTCCCCCCACATTGTTTTTCCCCACATAGTCGCATAGCGAAACTGCCACTATATAAAAACCCCCCAGCATCTGGACACATACGGCTTTACATTCCATTCTATTTGACATGTCCGACCTCGCACAGCCAATCGAACTTAGCGACTTTGTCGCCGCCATTAAAGACCTGTCGAACCCTCAGTTGCACGGCCTCAAGAAGAAGCTGCTGAACTCGGCCCACAAGCTCCAGCTGTCAAACGAGTTCCTCCAAAGAGAGCTCCGGAAGAGCATCGACAACAAGTCCAGAGTGGACATCAGCGATGCCGACCGCGACCAGTACGTCGGCGATATCAAGCTGTACAGCGAGTCGATCCAGGAAAACGAGCAGGTGATCGAGAGGCAGGACGAGCGCATCGCCGCACTCGACTCCGAACTCGAGCTGAGAGGCGAGCCCACCGAGGACGGCAGCCCATCCACTTCTGATCTGCCTGCTGGAGGTGTCACCATGCACGAAACGCTCAGCACAGACAACGACGTGGTGGATTCGACGGTTCCAAACTCGATTGTTCTCTAACGGAAAGCTAACAATTGTATTGAAGGAATGTAAATAGTTGGACCTTTATGCAGCTTTATGCTCCATGCCTCTCTATAGATAGTGGTGGGAACTGAGGTACTTCTTGAGCCAGATCATCTCGAAGCCACAGCAGACCGTGTACACGGCGAGCGTGGCCACGGCATAGATCGTCTGCTTGGTGTAGGTATCCTCGTTGATGTTTCTCAGCTCCTTCTCCGACGTCGACATCGAAAAGTGCATGTCGTTCAAGGTGGACTCGAGCAGCTCGTTTGCGCGGTTCAGTTTCTGCTGGATCTCTCCGATCCGGCCGGAGGCTCCCTTGTAATTCAGGCTGAGCGCCGCCATACCCATATCCAGGTCTAGCATGGCCATCAGTTCGTTGGGTTGCGACTGCCAGGACATGTCCTTGCGCAGGTTCTCGAAGCAGACGTCGATGTACTCCTCCGCGAACGCCTCTCTATTCCTCAGCCGGATCGGGTATTCCACAGCCAAGTGGACCTCGGTCGACCTAATGTCGTCCGTCCGGCGCATCGTGTTCATGGCGCGATCCATCACGTTCAGGTTCAGTTCCTGCTCCTTCGTCTCCTTCTCGTCCATATCCAGTTTCACGCCCAGCGCGATCATGATGCCCGGCTCGTTCTTCAACTCCGAGAAGTCCACAAAGTCCTTCAGGTAGTACCGCAGGCATGCGTTGTTCAGCAGGTACTCGTCGACCGCATCTGACAGCCTCTTCTGTGCTTTCAGAAGCTCGTCCTGTTTCGCCTTCGAGAGTCCAAACAGGCCGCGCCCGTTGCCGCTGTCGAGGTGCTCAGCCAGGAGCCTCTCGAGCTCTACCTGTCTCTCCTCCATTTTGGTCCGGCACTGAACGGTCTGTCGACCACTAGGCGGAATCACTCGCCCCATTCGCACGGCCAAGCACGGCCACGCCAGCACCAGCATAAGAACCAGTTCTATTAGCCGCATGCTTCTATATATAAGGAACTAGAAGTGGTGGTCTGCTAGTAAAGTTGTGTGTTCCTCGTCAAAAAAAAAACCTGCCTGGCTGTGGCTATGTATATATTATGGGTCGGCGCTTAGCTATTTTTTTTTTTCTTGCTTTGACCAGCCCGTTGTGTAAATAGTGATTGAACGTTATTGTTTTTATCATTTGACGCCCAAAAAAGAGAGCATGGGCGTCTGCGCATTTGGACCCCTCTTACGTAATATGTACCTGTGGCAAAGTAGCTTTTGAGTTGTGCCTGAGGTCCTCGCAGAGGATGCCCTATGCTTTGACTGGACCAAGCATATCCCTACCCTTCCGACGGATCCCAGTTCCCCGGCTCCCCGTTCCTCGGCTCCCCGTTCCTCGGCTCCAATACACCGACGACCCCACATGGCAGCTGCACCGTCCACGTGCAATAGGAGGAGGTGTGCGCCGCACCAAAAAAAAAAGTGCGTCAGTTCGCGCGCTGCGCTCGCCCAGCCCAGCCCAGCTCGCCCAGCCCAGCTCGCTTGAATCTGTCCAGTGCAGCCGGTCTGATTTGCTCGGTGCACGATGCAGTTTGGTCCACCCTCTGCTTTGGGTCCATTCAGCGCAAATAGTGTTTGGTCACCGCCAGTATCGCTAGCCACATTTTCGCGGTCCCCCTGTCGCACGCGACAGGGGGACCGCGTATCGTGCAGAGAGAGAGAGAGAGCTCACCGGTCCCATATGTTGCGGTCAGTCGCGCGGGTGGTCCTGAAAGTAGAGTATATGCAAGCGGCTGGTTACGAAACCTAGTCGAAATCCCCATCGAACAGCCCTTGCAAAAAAGTCCAAGTTGCATATCGTATGTGGTAAGCATTTAGTAATGTGTGCTCTGATTTGGGGTCTATCTCAGATTCTGTCCGATCCTACCAGATGCTGTCCGATCCTACCGGATCCGGTATGTCGATCTAACCGTTGCTCTTCCAGATGGTCAGACGGCGTAAGCACCGCATACTGCAACGGCCATCCCCCACACCCCCTCGGTCTCCTTGGATTCCACGGCATCAGACATGGAACCCAGCCGTTTGCAAGTACCCGAGATTGAGGCCGTGCTGGAACCCTAACAGTTATAAAAAGCACACAACCGTAACCGAGGATCCGAAGAACCCACAGCTAGCCGTTCTCCGTGCCCACTTCGCCGAGTGGGAACACGGTCGGTAAAGAGCGGTCGAGACTTACCGAGAAGTTGCCTAAACGGTAAACTCTAAGGCTTTCGCAGTGCCCCAAAAAATAATGGTGGCACCCCTCGGTTATCCGCCACTACCCGAAAAGCTGGGGGTTTTTCAGAAAAAAGGCAGAGAGCGGATTAAAGTGAGCCCAATCCTTGTTAGCTTCGTGTACGGCCCTACAAACCGTTTTGTGGTACAACTGTATATAAAAGGGTATGATCAACCACTGTGCTGTTTCCCTCGTAGAGTATACCAAATTTAACTTTCTAGATCGAACAAAAGATGGCCCCAGTTTCACTTGACCCAGAGGATTCTGCCGAGCGCATCCCGCTTGGCCTCTACCTCTTCAGAAGAATTGCCTCCCTCGGCATCAACTCTATCTTTGGCGTCCCAGGAGACTTCAACCTGACTCTCCTTGAGAATCTCTACGATGTTCCGTCCCTCAAGTGGTACGGCTGCTGCAACGAGCTCAATGCATCCTACGCTACTGACGGTTACTCCCGTATGATCAACAAGATCGGCGTCATGATCACCACAATGGGTGTCGGCGAGATGAGCGCCCTGAATGGTATTGGCGGTGCATTTGCCGAGTACGTCCCACTCCTTCACATCGTGGGAACTACTCCAACCCATGACAAACGTGCCGGAAGATCCAACCACCACGTTGTTACGCCTATCAACCCACTGGCACCAACCAACCACTACGCTTACGAGCACATCGCCGAGACTGTCTCGTGCCGCGTCGAGTCTATCAGCAACGCCGAGAGCGCCCCTGACCAGATTGATGCTGTCATCCGTACTATCCTTGAGGAGAAGAGGCCAGGATATCTTTACATTCCGTGCGATCTTGCTATGGTCCCTGTCGACCCTTCCAACCTCGACCAGAGATCTGGTAGCACCTTCTACAAGCACAACGAGAAGGACGTTTCGACGGTGGCAGACAAGATCCTCGACAAGATTTACAACTCTGTCAACCCTTGCATTCTGGGAGACATCCTCTGTGATCGGTTCAACGTGACCGGTGCACTCCAGGAGTTTGCTAACGCCACCCGCTTCCCGAACTGCAGCACCAGCATGGGCAAATCTCTTCTCGATGAGTCCAACGACTTCTACGTCGGAGACTACATCGGAGCCGAGTCTGCCAAGCAGGTCGGATCATTTGTCAGATCCTCTGACCTGCTTCTGCACTTCGGTGCCTTCCTGAACGAGACCAACACTGGCCACCACTCACTGTACAATGGTATCAAAGATGTCGTTGTTGTGAACCCGAAGTACACTGAGGTTGACGGTGTCAAGTACGATGCCGGCCTCCAGGACATTTTGCCAACACTTCTTGAGAGGCTTGATGTCACTCGGATTCCAAAGGTTCCGAAGCCTTCTGTCACATACGCCATCGACCCGGTCCCATCGAACACGCCAATCTCTGAGACAGATGTTCTTCAGACTGTTCAGAACTTCATCCAACCTGACGACACCGTCGTCGTCGAGACCGGTTCCCTGTTGTACGGTATGCCAGACGTCAGGCTTCCAACCAAGACCAGGGTTATCTCCCAGCCATTCTACCTTTCTATCGGTATGGGACTTCCTTGCTCCTTTGGAGTCTCTATTGCTCGCCGTGAGCTTGGTGCCAATGGTAGACTCATCCTCATTGAGGGTGACGGTGCTGCTCAGATGACCGTCCAGGAGCTCTCGAACTACAACAGAGAGGGCCTGAACCCAATCATCCTGCTTCTGAACAACAACGGATACACTGTCGAGAGACTCATCAAGGGTGCCACCAGAGACTACAACGACATCAGACCAGACTGGAAGTGGACGCAGATCTTTGACACCTTTGGCATGAAGGACTACAAGTGCAAGCGTGTCACAGAGCCGGAGGATTTGAACTCTAGTCTGGATGAGTTCGGTTCTCACCAGTGCCCTCGGCTCATTGAGGTTGTTCTTGACAAGATGGATGTCCCTTGGAGATTCCATGGCATGCTTCAGGGAAGCCAGTAAAAACAAAGGCGGTGGTGTAGGTTATAATACACTGGTTTATGCATATATATATATATATATATAATAGTCATTAAGAGGTTTAAAATTACATGTGGAAATCGATGAAGTCGTTGACGTTGAGCTTCATGTAATCATCGAGGTGGTTGATCATATGGCCCTTGAAGAAGTGGTTGTTCAAGATACCGCTGAGGACCTTCTTGAACTCCGAAAGCAAAAGGTCTTTCTTGGCATTTGGATCAGCCGTTGACTTTTCAACTTGGTAGGTGGCAGAAATTATAACCATCTTGTTGAACCGTGCGAGGCCAAGATCATAGGTGCGTGCCAAGAAGTCCGCATCGCCGTCACTGCTGTCATCGGATGACCCTGGAGTCTGCTGGTCGATGAAGAAGTCGGCCAGCAGGCGTGGCAGGTTGGTTTTATCGTTCTTCAGAATCTGGTTGATTGCCTTGTAGAACTGAAGCAGGAAGTTTCCGTTCAGACGCCAACTAACAGCGGCATGGTCGTCGATCAGCTTGTCCAGGATGGAGATGATGTAGTGGGTGTCATATCTAATGTCCTCTCCCTGCCAGTCAAAGAGGAATCCGGGAATCGATCTGGCATCCTTGCTGGACACCTTGAATGTGGTGTCGCAGTATTTGACCGCCAGCTTCAGCAGCTGCCTGTTGTACTTGACGATCTTGCTGTAGTGGCTCGTCTGCTTGGTGTCATCTAAGAAAGTCATCTCTGGGCTATACTTGAAGTTGAGTGGGAACGGCTGGATGATATGCTCATTCTTGATGTAGTTGCGCATTTCCAAGAAGACCGACGTCGACGACTGCGAACTACGAAGCCAGTCTTCGTCTTCGAGCTTGTTCGAAATGAACTGGCGGTAGTCCAGCAACCGCAGGTGGTTCAAGTAATGGTAGAAAGCGGGCAAGATGTTCGTCGTCAAGTTCCTCAGATAGCTCGTCACGGCCATGAAGATCGTGAGGTCTGAGTGGCGTTCTGATATGAGCCTGCTGAGCTGCTCGTTGAACAGCGTGTCGATCTGAGGCAAGCAGTTTCCAAGTGTGAGATCAGAGCGACCCAATGGGATACGCTGAGGGCGGAACCCGTACTGCATTGAACTGGAGTCCTTTGGAGCGTCCAAGAACTTGGAGACCCGCTCTTTGTTGATCTTTGGGTAGTAGGCTGGCTCCCAGAGGGCCATCATCGAAGAAGACAAAGTCTCTGGGCAGCAGATCGAGTTTATAGACGACGAATCCGAGGTGATGCTGGCAGCGGACGAGAGGTAGTCTTTGGTGCTCGAGGTGTCGTCGACAACTGAGGAGCGGCGGAAGAGGTTCTTGATGCCGTTACCGATGACAGAGACGCGGCGGTCGTCGTTTGTGTCGAAGAACTCAGAGGCGACCGAGACGTCGGGCTCCCTCGTTTTCACAAAGACCTGGTTGGCGTCGATGTCGTAGTAGACGTCCCAGTCCAGCTTGTCCTTAAAGAGTAGATTAGATGTGCCGACGAGGTAGTGGTCGTCGGCCGCGATGAGTTCGAGCGTACCGAGGTCGAGGATCGGGTAGAACGGGTAGTTGTCGGCTTGAACGTTGTCAAAGAGACAGAGGAGGGCGCCGCTGTAGTCGAGAACGGAGTTGTAGCAGGACTCGTAGCAGTAGAAGAGGATCTTCTTGCGGAGGAGCATCGCATTGAGTAGGATGTGGACTGCGGAGACGGATCTATAAGGGACCATTGGGGTCTCCTGGAATCCCTGCGGGAGGACGAGTTTGGCAGAGCTGAGAGCCTTCAGGAAGGAGCGGAGGTTTGAATCCTTCTGCAAGTCGGAGCCGAAGAACTCGTAGCGGGAGCAAGCAAGCGAGGAGGCCGGGATATGGATGGGGAAGGGGATACCACCTTGGAGCTGGACGGTGGCCTTGAAGAGCGAGCCGTTGAGCGCAGGGAAGAGGGCAGCGAGGTCCTTCGGAAGCACCGGGGAGGCTTGCTCGAGTCTAGCGATAACGAAACGGGCGTCTGGGGAGAGCCGCTCGAAGTGATTGGACAATTGGCTGAGCGGGATCGAGCTGATGTTGTTGAAGGCAGACTCGCAGAGGGCATAGTCATCGGGCAAGGTGAAGAGCTGCTGGAGCAGGAAGTAGAGGAGCGGTTGGAAGACGTGGACGGCAGGGATTCGTGTGACTATCGAGATGGCCCTGGCGGTGCCGTTACGCTCCTGGGAGTTGTCTCCTTGGAAGTAGGAGAGCGAGTAGATGTAGCAAGGGGTGAAGGTGCTGGTGTCCTTGGTGTAGGAGAGAAGCCCGGTTGAAGGGTGAATGTAGGCCGGAATGAGTGTGTAGTGGAGTCTGTTGAGGAACTTGTGGAGGTTTAATGGCATGAGGAGTCCGAGCAAGTTGTCGAGCTGGTTGGAGATGAGAGGGACGTTGGCCGGGAGCTGTTTGGAGACGGTGAGGCCCTTCTGGTTGTCGAACTGGGTGCAGACGAGGTAGTCGAATACGGGGAACTGGGAGGAGGCGGGGGTGGCGGAGTTGGCCGTGGAAAGCGACGACAGCGACGGCATGTTGGACACCCGGGTGGTGTCTGCGGAGACGGAGCCCATTTGTGAGTAGCGGCGGTTGGGCGGGAGGTGGTGGAGCTTTCGGAGTGGCCGGGTGGAGAAGCCGAGGAGCCGCGTGAATCAGGTGATTGAAAAATCGGAGTGGGAATCTGGAGAATCTGGGGGGCTCCAGGGACAGCAGAACCAGGGGAGCCAGGGGAGCCAGGGGAGCCAGGGGAGCCAGGGGAGCCAGGGGAGCTAGGGTAGCTAGGGGAGCTAGAGGAACTGGGGCAGAAACTACCTGTGGTAGGTGGATCCATGGATGCTGGGGAAGAGCAACGAATGGAGAGGGCCATAGATGGGTAGAATCAAGTGTCGAGACTCATGTCTATCAGTTGTCTCCTTGGAATGTGAGAGGAGAATGATAGCCAGCCGGCAAGAGCGTTCTACAGAGACAGGTACGGTGCGATACGGATGCATCTAAGAAAATCTACTACTTGTACATACTAAAACAGTGTAACCGTAGGGAGGGTAAGAAGAGGGACTAGACTAGACTAGCGATGGCCAGGAAGGGAGCAGATCCACAGATTGCATCCCTGCACCAGAACGGACGGTAGATTCTCAAATATGTCGGCCAAAATTGCGGTCAATTTTTCACCCCTTTGGTGTCTGCCATTTTCAGCCCTCTATACACCCCTCCCTTTTTACTACCAACCACCAATATGTCCTCCCTCGACAAGAGTCTCGACGCCATCATCGCTGCAGACAAGACCGTTAAGCAGCGCAAGGCCCGCCAGCAGAAGTCCAAGACCGCCAAGACTGCAGGCAAGCCCCGCACCGCCAAGGCCAAGAAGGCTGCTGCCGCTGCCATCGCCGCCGCCGTTGTCCGCAAGGCCGCCAAGAACCGCAGAGCCAAGAACGGCGCCGCCCCAGGCGGTGTCCTCTCGAAGCTGGTTGACAAAACCTCGGTCGATTCCGCCACCAAGGTGATCGTCTCGGGCCTTCCAACCGACATCAAGCCAGAGAGCATTAGGGTACGTTAACCAACACCCCCCGGATTTGATGACCTTCCCATCGAACTGGTGTGCCGTATGTGCCATCCAGAGTGTGTTTGTTGTTGAGACATGCGCAATTGCAAGACGGCGCGGCTTTCTCATTAGCGAGAGCCCGTCGCATAATAAGCCCAGGCAGTTAGGACTGCCTGGCGGAACGCCTGCCCCCCCATTTTTTTATTACTTTCCGTTGGGTTCCTCTCCTGGTCGTGTGAGCGGGCAATATGATTCCTCCTCTCGAGACCTAACCACATGAAGGGTCACCCCCTCTGAATGAGGAGAAATGTGCGTGTCTTTTTCGGACACATCGTTTCTCCTAACGCTCTGATTTCGAGGGAAAACAGAAGCTACATTTACAGGGTGCACTCTTGGTTACTATCTTGCTAAGCAGCTTTCTCTAGTTTGGAACACACATCGCTTTGATGGTGTGATCGTGGGATCACACGCCGGAGGTCAGAAAGAGGACTCCTTCGGGAGCACCCTTCCAAACCTTTTACTAACAACAGTAGGAATTCTTCCAGTCGCAAGTCGGAGGCGTCCGGTCGGTGTCGCTCTCGTACAACGAGAGAGGTCACTCGCTCGGAATCGCCACCGTCCGCTTCGGCAAGGGCGAGACCGCCCGCAAGGCTGTCGCCAAGTACAACAACGCTCCTATCGACGGCAAGAAGCGCACGCTCAAGCTGGAGCTCGTCGTGGACCCAACGGTCAAGTCGCTGGCCTCGCGGATCACGCCAAACCCTCTGCCTGTCGGCCCTGCCAAGAAGGGTGCTCTGCAGCAGAAACTGAAGGGCAAGAAGGCCAAGAAGGCCGCCGCCGCCGCCGTTGTCGCTGCCGCCGCCGCCAAGAAGGTCAAGAAGACCAAGCAGAAGAAGGTCGTCAAGAAGAAGACCGTTGCCGAGCTTGACCAGGAGATGGCCGACTACTTCGCCAAGGGCGAGGAGGCTGCTGCCCAGCAGTAGATAGCTAACCAAAAAAAAACAATTCTTATCGTTTCATCTATATACAGAACCATCGTTACGTTGCGTTACCCACCTAGTCCTTCTTGGGGAACCAGCGCTCCCAGAGGCCGAACTTGTCACCGTGACGCCGGCTCATGTAGCTGTTTCCGGCTCCCTCGTACTCGCTCTTACGCGTGTAGTGGTGCGTGCCGTCCTCGATCGGGAAGCCCGGCCGGATCGTGGCCGAGGACGTTCCGGAACGGACTCTTTCCTGCATGAGCGGGTCGTAGTCGGAGGCGTCCTTGATGAACTGCTTCTTGCGGCGGATGGTGACGTTCGACTTGACGTAGTATGCAGCGAAACCGGCTATGGCACAGAGGAAGATTCCTTGTTTCCAGAACTGTTTGAGGTTTGGGAGACTCGACATGACGAAGAAGAGTGAACAATCTGTTATATAGATAGTATATTCCAGAGCCCGCGCAGAAGCTGAGCATTTTTTCTTTTTCACTTTAAAAAAAAAAAGTTTGATCATTTTGGCAGCGATTTTTCAGTGGGGGGATTTCTTGGCAGGTACGTCCCGATTAGGCAGTTCTGAGCTAACGCACCATCACCCTACATGGCCAAGCAGGCAGGCAGTAACGACACCGGAGTTCTCACACACGCTGCAGCAGGTGGACTCAGTGGAATGGTAGCCATGGCTATGACGTATCCTCTGGCGACGCTCTCGACAAAGGCGCAGGCCTCTGGCAAGAGCTCCAAAGAAGAGGTTGAGGACGAGGAGAAGTCGCTGGACGAGCTCCAGCGGCAGATCAAGAAGGAGAGCACGCGCAAGCAGTTCGACGACCTCGTCGACAAGATAGGCGGCATGTACGGCGGTCTGGGCAGCGCCCTTGTCGGAATTGTCGCCACCAACTTCGTGTACTACTACTTCTACGAGTTGACCGGTAAGAAGCTGCGGGAGGTGGGTAGCCGCCGCAAGAGGGTTGCTGGCACCACTGCTGGTACCACTGCTGGACTCTCAGCGAGGGACAGCGTTATCGCTGGACTCGTGGGCGGACTCGTGTCGCGGATCGTCACGAACCCGATCTGGGTCGCCAACACTAGACTCTCCGTCAATGGTAACGTCAAGGGAGGCAAGTACCAGTCGACATGGTCGACGCTGGTCAAGATCGTGCGTGAGGAAGGCTGGCAGGCGCTGTTCTCGGGTCTGACTCCCGCCATGCTGCTTGTGCTAAGCCCCGTCGTTCAGTTCACCGTGTTCGAGCAGCTCAAGACGATCGTGGTGACGCGCAAGAACAAGGCGCTCACCGCGATGGATGCGCTCTACCTGGGTGCGCTGGGCAAGCTCGTCGCCACGCTCATCACGTACCCGTACTACACCGTGCGCTCGCGTATGCACATGCCCGGCAACCGGGCTAAGGGCATGCTGACGATAGTCAAGGAGATCTTCACGAAGGAGGGCATCCAGAGCTTCTACGGCGGCCTCGGCCTGAAGTTGCTCCAGGGAATCCTGAACGCCGGCTTCCTGTTCTACTTCAAGGAGGCGATGGTTCTGCGGGCACAGGCCATGATCCGGACGCTGTTGAAGCTGGTCAACACTGCTAAGAGGGTGACCAATTGAAGTAGCTGCTGTCGTCATAATATAGTACATTAATCGTTATAATCAGTTAGGGCCATAGAGCCTTCACGTACTCGTACGTCAGGAACAGCACGGCCGACGCCGGAACCGTCTTGAACAGCGTCACGCCCAGTCCACTGTAGAACCCTCTAAATCCTTTGGTCTGCCAGATCTGGCGTGCCACCTGCATCTGCGTCTGCGACCCGTCCGAGATCTGGTAGATGCTCTTGACGGTGTCCACGGGGAACATGACGCCGTTGTAACCGACGCCGGCCATCGCGCCCGCCGTCATCAGCTGCCACGCCTTGAACTCGTAGTCTGGGTCCCCACCGGAGAACATCGCCAGCGTGAACTCGTAGTTGCCGAACCACGCCATCGAGCCGCCCGCCTCCCTGTACAACGTCGACATCTCACCTTTCCAGAGTCCCTGCACCCCGTTCTCGCTGACGATCGCTGCCACCATCTCGGGCACGCTCTTGCGCACCCCACCTTGGAGAGTCTCCACCTGCATCCGGCACTTGATCAATTCGATCGGGGTAAGCACCAGACTCGTGCACACGCCGCTGAACGCTCCGCACCCGAGCTTCGCTCCTTGCCCGAGCTCCTTCTCCTTGGTGTAGCTCTTGATCAAGTCCTGTGCCAGGTTGTACGAGAAGAACAGCGTACTGATCTCCATCGCCGATCCAAACATCGGCGGCACCACGCCGTGGTAGAATCCCTTGACGAGTCCGTCCTTTTTGTAGCTCTGTGCGATGCAGTCCCAGTCCGACTTGTAGAGCGGCTCCGGCAGCGACTGGGAGTACTGCATACGCACCTTGACGGTGTCGAAGGGGAACTCGACAAACTTCGAGACGGCTCCAGCGACGGAGCCTGTCACGATCTCCCTGAGAGACTCGTAAGCGAGCGAGTGGTCTCCAGCGCCAGCAGGTGGCGGTGACGACGAGTCTGGCATTGGAAAAGAGGTGCTTAACACTTCGCCGCGATAACACTCTGCCGTGATAACAGACACCCTCTCAAATACCTAGTCACGTGCAATTTTTCACTTCGTTCACACCTCCACCTCACACTGCCATTTTAGTTGATGAAAAAAGAATTTTTCAGTCAAGGCTTTTCTTCTTAGCTCTCCAAGGAATAGTCCGCCAAGGCTTAAACTGATTATTTCGTAAAGATGAGATACATTGCTGCTTACCTGCTGCTCCAGAAGGGAGGAAACGAGTCCCCATCTGCTGAGGACATCACTGCTCTGCTCGAGTCCGTCGGTGCCGAGGCTTCTCAGGAGCACATCAAGCTCCTTCTTTCCTCTGTTGAGGGTAAGACCGTTGAGGAGCTCATCGCCGAGGGTAACTCCAAGCTCTCTGCTCTGCCTGCTGGCGGTGCTGCCGCTGCTTCTGGTTCGTCCGCTGCCGCCGGTGGCGATGCTGCCGAGGAGGAGAAGGAGGAGTCCGAGGAGGAGGAGGAGTCCGACGACGACATGGGAATGGGTCTCTTCGACTAAGCGTCGAGTGTTCCACAACTCTCATATTGTAAAAGGTGTATAATCCCGTTAATCTAACCTACTCTTTCATAGAACCAGCTGTATTTTGTATAATAGGTCAACGCTGAAGTAAGCGCTCCTCCAGCTTGCGCTTCAGAGCGGTGCCGTCGCCCACGCGACGGTCGAAGGTCTCTGCAGCCGCCTGCAGAGCGTCCAGCTGCTCCGGCGCCACCTGCACCGAAGAGCTCACTTTGGCTGGGTCCTCGAGGAACTGCACCTGAGCCCGCACCCGCTTGTACGCAGCCAGCCGCTCACGAGCAATCTGCAGCTGCCTCACCCGCTCCTTCAAACGCGACCGGATGTTCTCGTACTCGTCAACGGAGTCCTCGTCCTCCGTCGGCAGCTCCGAGCCCTTGGGTAGCTCGTCCACGATGCCCAGGATCTCGTCCTCGCGCAGGCTCGTTAGTCCGCCGTTGATGTTGACGTTGTTGGCGTCGTAGGAACGACCATTTTTAGAGGCACGACTTTCACCCGCCAGCACATTCGCGTCCTCGTCGGAGTCCTCGTCATAATCCTCATCCTCGCTCATCTCCAGCTCGTCCACCGTCTTGGCGTTGATCGCCCCGTTCAGATCGGGAATCCCGTCGCTGTTGAAGATCAGCAAAAGCTCCTGCGCGCCGAGCTCTGGCCGCCGCCGTTTCAACCCCTGTGCCATCTCCACCTTCATCACCTTGTCCACGATGTCCACACGCGACTGGTGCGTGAAGAACGTGCCCTTGTACCGCTTCTTGAGGTGCACATCAAGGCTCTTCAGCAGCTTCCGCAGCTCCGCGTCGCTCAGATTGTACCGCTCACAGACCTGTCGCGCCAGGTCGTCGCCCATCACTATCGGCTGCTCCAACACTTTCAATTGCGAGTCCACAAACCCCTTCAGCGACTCAAACGTGCTCGGTACCCTCTCGGTACCGTCCGTCATACTGCTCTTTTTACGTGTATCTGTGGGGTTAGAATTGCGCGCGTCAAATGAAAATTATGGGGCATCTATATTAGGCCGGGTGTGTGG